>JAVQJF010013501.1:0-28080 GCA_036023855.1 Gadopsis marmoratus | reverse complement strand
AGAGACACATGACCAGTGTGTGTCCAAAAACATCAAATCACAGCACAGATGCACTCCTTGTGCTAATTATATTTGTAATGTTAGCATCCTCAAAATATGCCAAAAACCCACATGGTTACATTCTGTGGTTATTGTGTGTGTTTCCTGCTTTATTTTGAAATCCTTACCTGTCTGGGCCGTTCAGTTCCTGCCCTCTTGTCTCTCACTGATTATCCACACCTGCTCCCCGTCGCTCAGCTGCCCCCGATTCCCTCGTAAGCCACGTCCCTATATATATACCGGTCCCCACTCTGTGCACTCTTGTTGGGCCACGCTGCGGGCTGTGTGTTTAGTCGCCCCAGTTCCTGTCTTGCCATTTGTATATTTCCTGTTCTTCTGCCCCTGGACACACCTGTCGCCTGTCTTCCTGCCTGCCTGCGCCTCACGTAAGCTAATCTTGTGTTCAATAAACCACTGAACCTCTCCAGTCTGCCTGTGCTGTCGGCATTTGGGTCCAATCTCCGCTACCCCCCCCCCATCACATATTAGACATAACTGCTGTGTAAACCAAACAAAACTTCACTCCTGACAAACTGTGTCAATACAGGATTTAATAACTGTGACTGATGAGCCACACAGGATCACAGAGAGATGCTGCACACCTGTTTGTTTATACGTGATGCATTGACCTCGATCGGCTGTCAATGATTCCCACACTGAAACTCTAAACGCACGTTAATCACCGAGCCTGACCGATGTGAATGTTCATTACGGCCATGAACACAGTAACCGTGTGTGAGATCCGTCTTTGGGGGGGGGGGGACATCGATCCTGTTGCTAAGATGGAAAGCAGCAGATGTAATAAGCAGGATTTGCCTAGTCCAAAAATGGAGCGAGGACATATTTCCAATACTGAAAAAGCAGTCTTCTACCCAACATGATGATACAACAGCCGCTTGTGTTTTAGTTACTCAGGAGTATATTATTGCAACTTAAGTCAATAGCTCAACATTTTGGGAAATGCGCACGTGACGGTGCCAACAAGCTCTGGCACATAACCTCAAGTAAAACCACGTTCCTACATGTAACATGCTTTTTTGTTGTCTGGATTCCACAAATGAGATGTGAAGTGCCTCATGTCGGTTTCATTTTCCATGAACGTGATGCTTTTTGGCTTTTTTTAATGTAGATTTTAAAGAATTTGCTCAGCATCTATCGGGACATCTGTACAGCATTACTTGCTGTGTAACGGACAAACTTAAATTTGGCACTATATTTGTCCACCAACTTTCCTATTTTTTTTTTTTTAAATTGAACGATTATATGCCATTATCCGACTGTTACTGTTTATTTAAGGTATGTTCTTCCATAGTACTCCACATAAGGCAACCACTTTACTTCCAAATTTGTTCTATTGATTTGCTGCTAGAATTGTTGCAAACAGTGATATTTTCTCTTGTATCATATGGTTGGCGTTTTTGCTTTTTGCTCCGATGTTGTACAATGTGTATAGGAATGGTAACAACTGATCTTATTCTCCTATTGATTACTTTTGACAAGTTTTCCATGAGCTTCCCTGCATGGAAGACATGGCAATGCACATTCTTGTAGTAGAGTACTTCACTGCGGTTGAAACGATGACATTACAACTGAACAACATTGATTGGGCACGATTACTCGACATTCATGACTCTAAGAGCTGCTGAGTCACAGACTAAATGACCAAGTTCTTCCCATTTTTTCCATTTCTCTTTAGGCATTATGAAAGTGTCTTTTTTGACATGTTAATAGCTCAACCATTAACTGAGGAGGGACGAGACTTGCTGTACCGGTCAACCACAGAGTGAGACGTTTCAGAGTTCGTCTGGCCGGAGTCGGACATGGGGAAAGTCTACTATGTGAGTAAAAATGTGGGCCTCGGGCTGCTTGTACTGGCGGCCTGTGCTGTGACTACGATTATAGCTCTGTCCATTGCCTACAACAAGGAACGGGACAAGAATCGAGGCACGCCTGCAGATGGAGGAGCAGCAGACGGCACCAGCATGCCGTCACTCTCCCCAACCCCCCCTTTCACCCCAAAGGAGCCCTGGGACCGCTACAGACTCCCGGACTCCCTCGCTCCCGTCTCCTACAACGTGACCCTGTGGCCCCGGCTGGAGCCCGACGCAGACGGCCTGTACATCTTCACTGGACATTCAGCAGTGGTTTTCAGATGTGTGAAGGAAACGGACCTCATCATCATCCACTCCAACAGGCTGAACCTCACCACCACCTCTGGGCAATTTGCCAGCCTGAAACGCCAGGGTGGAGCCGCTGCGCCCGCTATACAAAAGTCTTGGCTCGTTGTGACGACAGAGTATCTGGTTCTTCAGCTACGCAGCAGACTAGCTGTTGGAGCGTCATATGTACTTCACACTGAATTTCGGGGGGAGCTGGCAGATGATCTGAAAGGCTTCTACAGGAGTGAATACATCGAGGATGGTGCGACGAAGTAAGCAATGACATAGCAAAGCATAATGGTGCACCATCATTGTGCAGTTGACAGCGAGAGTTAATTTCATGGATCCTCGTGGTGGGACTTTGGAGTATTCCGCTGGGTTGATGACTGTTTTATGTTAATGTTTAATTGGATCATTTTGCAGAGTTGTCGCTACGTCGCAGATGCAGGCAACGTATGCCAGGAAAACCTTCCCTTGCTTTGACGAGCCAGCCATGAAATCCACCTTCAACGTCACCATCATCCACAGCCGAGACACTGTGGCTCTGTCTAACGGCAGGGAAAATGGTTGGTTTTAGAAACGCAACAGTTCTCTCCTTCCAAATGTTTTTTTGTTGCATCTTAATTCTCTGTGGAAACTGGGTCAGAACAAATTACATTTGAATTGAAAGTAATTGCAATACAAAGAACGCAAATGGCTGTTAAAAGACGTTCATTTTTTGCTTGTTTTTTTTTTAGAGCAAATGAGAGCAACATAAACATGATATGTGACGCAGTGTCATTGTAAATAATGAATAACTTGGACAGAAAGTCAGAGTCTAACTCGTCCCCTGTCTGAACAGACATTACAGACTCTGTCATTGATGGCGTCCCTGTCAGAGTGACTACATTTGAGCCCACAGAGAGAATGTCCACATATCTGCTGGCATTTATTGTCAGCGACTTTGCTAAAATTCAATCGACCCAAAACAACAATTTGTTGGTAAGAAGTTTTTGTTCCCTCTCTTTTCACATTACAGTGTGTTCAGCATACAAATTAAGTTGGATTGTAGCCCAAAAACAGCTCAAGCATCCAGTGTTGTTAATGACGAGTGTCAGGTGGTCACATTACGTAGGTTATATTTCTGTGAACCCTGAATGCAATAAGTATCTTGGGCCAAAAAAATGAATATTTTTTATTGTGCTCTAAAAGCTGTCAAAATCTTTGCAGATCCGAATCTGGGCTCGAAGAAAAGCCATAGATGAGAGGCAGGGTGAATATGCTCTCAACGTTACGGGGCCGATCCTTCAGTTCTTTGAGCGCTACTACAATTCAACGTATCCGCTCTCCAAGTCAGGTAGGTCAACTCTGCATGTTTAGGCAAACATTTTCCCGTGAACACAGAAATATTAATCTAATTTCCTTTCCATGTCGCTTGGCCCAGCATTCAGTCTTTCCAGGTGGAAGGAAACAAAACATTTTGTTCATTATGTGCAAGCTTTGCACATTTGCTGTTGGACATTTTTGCCTGTATTTAGAAGGAGGTCCAGTAAGTAGAATGAGTTAAATTTTTTTTAGATCAACAACATTACATGGGGCCAGTAGTAGTTAAACAACAGATCTAAGTCTACAGCCATGCTAGCGGCTCCGTGAGGCTGTTCTTCTGCTCATAGGTGCTTTGAGGTAAATGCTAATCTCTGCATGCTAACGTGCTCACAATGAAAATGCTAACATGCTGATTTTTTATTTATTTATTTATTTTCAAGGTATGTTTCATGTTCACCATTTTAGTTTAGTGTGTTAGCATGCTAACATTAGCTAATTAGCACTAAACAAAGCACAGCATATGGGAATTAGTTTTGCAAGTATTTGGTCACAAACCAACGTGAAACCTATATACAAAGTTCAGGGATTGCAAAAGTTATCGCAGTTCATCTCGAGGGGGACATGAATATTTGTACCAAATTTCATGACAATCCGTCCAGTAGTTGTTGAGACAATTCAGTCACAACCACAAATGCCAAACTTATGTTGGCACTAGAGGAAAAGTCAGGGGATCACCAAAGCCATTAAGAGTCATCCTCTGGGGACCACGACTGTATGTGCAAAAAAAAAAGAAAATCTTGGTTATCAACAAACGTATATGTCATAGACGATGACACGATGCCTTCAGAGGGTTAATAGGTCCTACTGGTGAATCAATCAAATCATCAACCAATCTGCAGTATTTCATTCAACCTCACACTTCTTCTGTCAATTACACCATGTGGACGGCGGACAACCAAACATCTGACATTTTATTGAAACAAGAGCTAATTGGTGGATCAGGTATATTCTAAATGTACCAGCACATCCTTATTATGTGAAACATGTCTTGATGATCATATGCAAAGTAACATTAAAATCCTGAATGTTGTTTATTGCTGGGTGTGACATGCTCTCTAATTTAAAAGGTAATGGATCACTTTAAGGCTAAGTGCACACTATTGAGGCTTTGGTGGTCCGCGTTTAAGATTTAATTTCAGATCTCTAATGCATTTCTGATGTCTTTGTCCTCCCCAGATCAGGTAGCTCTGCCGGACTTCAACGCCGGGGCCATGGAGAACTGGGGCCTGGTCACGTACAGGGAGACGGCCCTGCTCTTCGACCCCATTTTGTCCTCCACTGGAAACAAAGAGAGAGTCACGACTGTAATCTCCCATGAACTCGCACACATGGTAGGCCACAATATTACAGCCCAGCTGTTGTCATTGCATGAGTTCCAGCCTTATTGTAATCATGAGGAAAAAGAAAAGTTATAATCAGGATGTTCAGTTGGTGCAAACTCGGTCTCAGCTAAGCCTTCCTCCTTTCTTGCGAAGAACACAGTAATGTTGTAAACATAAATTTAGCCAGAGTACTCAACCTCCCTTTGCAAAAGCAGATGACAGATATTTGCCTAGGGACAAATTAACTCTACTCCCCTTTTAGATGTATTTAAAACCTGGCGTAAGTGATGTGTTCTCTGGTTGGGCGTTTTCTTAAGCCCCTGCTTTGTCAGTTTTTATTTTACTTGGAGTTGAACTTCAGTGGTGATGTTGCTCAAAGTCCTAACTCACTGTGGCAGAACTCTTTATCTCTTTTACTGTTTTGTTTTTTAGTGGTTTGGCAACCTGGTGACTCTGCAATGGTGGAATGACCTGTGGTTGAACGAGGGCTTTGCGTCATACGTGGAGTACCTCGGAGCCGACTACGCCGAGCCCACCTGGAACATTGTAAGAGCCGTGCTTGTAACTTTTTTTTTTTTTAATGACCGTGAGCTTTGACAAGCAGAGGACTGCTATCGTGTTTCAGTCATCACAGACATGGACCTGTCCTATCTCATCTCTCTGCATGGCTGCAGAAAGACGACATTGTGCTGTCTGACGTGCACAAGGTGTTTGCTGTGGACGCCCTGGCTTCCTCCCACCCGCTGTCCCGCCAAGAAGAGGAGGTCAATAACCCTGCTCAGATCAGCGAGATGTTCAACACCATCTCCTACAGCAAGGTCTGCTCCGCTGACAGAATTTTATACAGTGTCTGATGCAGGATCTTATACAGACGTACAGTATTTCTTACAATTTTGCCCTTTTGCATTTCTCTCAATTGTATTATAGGCAATTATAGCTAAATCTGTTCATTTATTTTTGTGTAGTTTTTGGAAATACTGAAAAGATTAGGCAATACCTTATGCCATTGATATAATTTAAAGCCATTTTTTTTAGTTATTGTCCACTTTTAGGGCAATTTTACCTGATCAAATTGATTTATTTATTTATTTTCATTCCCAGGGCACCTAAGAACTATAACAGCTTTTTGTATCGGTGAATATTCAGTATGACTCTCAGTTTTGAGCGTGTCTTTCCATTCACCCAGCCCTGAATGATGTCATTTCTATCCGATGAGCCATGTTGCACCATCAGCGAAACATCTTGTTTTAATATTTCCTTTGGACTGAATGCAAAACCCCTTTGCTGTTTATGAGACGTTCAAGCCATCCAAATTCTGGTGGTTTCTGTGTTTGTTGTTTTCAGGGAGCAGCGGTGCTCAGGATGTTGTCGGAGTTTCTCACTGAGCCTGTGTTTGCCAAAGGACTCAGTGTGAGTAGTTACTCTGTTATAACTCTGTGACACGTCTGTGGGTATGACAGACCCAACCAAATTCATCTTATTGTGAGTGTGACTGATGTAGTCATTTGCTTTAAATATGAGTTGTTGCTTCCAGTGTAAAGTGGTTTCTGACGTATGAACATGTTGCTTAATGCATTTACTGTATAGACCACTTTAATACCTTGAATTACAGCTAAGGCAATGTGATGATTGACCTGATCTTCATAACTTTGCTTTTGCTTTCTCTTCTTAGTCTTACCTGAACACATTCGCCTTCGGCAACACGGTGTATACAGACTTGTGGGACCACCTCCAACAGGTCGGTACGGTTACAATCTTCACTGCCACTGTGTTGTGCAATGTGTCCGCCAAATGAAATTCACGCTACCCTTTGTATGTCATCAGGCAGCTGAAAACACTCCAGGTATGTATATTCCTCACACCGTGCACAACATCATGAACCGCTGGACTCTTCAGATGGGCTTCCCAGTGGTCACTATTGACACCCGGACGGGAAATATCAGCCAGAAACACTTCCTGTTGGATCCAGACTCTGTAGTGGACAGGCCCTCTCAGTTCAAGTAGGAATCACTTTGACCTTATCCTGTAATTTCCATGTAGGCAATAAATGAAGAAATTGATTCCTTAATGCAAGATCTGCTATTTGGAAGAACGTCTACCTTTTAGTAAAACAATTACTACTCACTGAATCGCAAACAAAATATCTATACGTACGTCTTGGAGTCGTGACATTAATATTGTTAGGCACGGCGGTGCTTCAAGCTAAATGCTAACATGGGCATGCTAACTGATGTCGGGCAGGTGTACGGTTTCTCATGTTCACCGTCTTAGTTTAGCATGTTAGCATGCTATCATTTGCTACTGAGCCCTGAACAAAAGGTATAGCTGAGGCTGATGGCAATGTCAGTATTAGTTTAGCAGGTATATGGTCATAAACCAAAGAGGATCACCACAGTTACCACATTTCATCCTGATGGTGACATGAATGGATGTACCAAATTTAATGGCAATAGACCGACAGAAAGACGTTGACGTCACTACAGCCGTGTCGCTAGCACGCATTAAAAGCCAATGTTGTTCCATCGTTTTGCCCTGTTTGTCTGTGCAGTTACACGTGGTTTGTCCCGATTAAGTGGATGAAGACAGGCGTGGAGCAGGAACAGTATTGGCTCCTTCAGAAGACAGGTATGTAGTAACACCCTCAGTATTAGATCTGCATGCTAGAGAAGAAAATACTTCCCACCAGATTAGTGGACCCAACCACCGGTTTGTGGCGTTAACTGAATATTTTGCACATCTTTTAATACTTTTCATCAGACACCAACAATCTGATGAGAGTTTCAGGAGAGGACTGGGTGCTGGCGAACACCAACGTATCGGGATACTTTAGGGTGAACTATGACCTTGACAACTGGGATCGTCTCCTGTCCCTGCTGGGCACCAGCCATCAGGTGAGTCCCATCCACCTGTCGAAAGATGCAGTGACGGTTTTATTTGTGCTGTTTATCCACTTTTAGATGAAATACAGAAAAGGGATCATTATGTATTTTAATGATGGTTGCAGACTTGCTCGTTCAAGTTCAGGTTTGTCATTCCGACTTAAAAGTGGATGCTGTGTTTGGGTGTGTTGGGCAATCACACATCCGAAACTGGGTGGGATTGGTGCGTACATCCTAATAGGCCAAACAGGTAAAATTACATTTTGATGCATCGTTCTACAGATGAGAATTAATCTAGAGAGTAGAGCCTGTCAAAGGGCAAAGTCTGGATGAAATACAACTGCTTTATGAAACACATTTGGATTTTATTTACTTTAACAATTCATTTCTTGCCATATGTCCTGTCCTGCACATGTAGTTTTTCCAGAGTATTTATTAGTGATGTGATGAATCAGAAATGTGCTGATTTTGGCACTTTAAGTTGGTCTTAAATTTCAATCCCAGGATTCCAGGATTAAATGTGATTATCTGAAACTGCAGACACCAAGACTGTATGAGGAAAGAATAAAACAAAAGTTGTCCTGGCTTTTTTGCAGAAGAAGTGGTTGTTCTGTTTGCTTAACCATGCAGGCTTGCTTGTCCGCGCGTGAAAACATAAGCATGTATGTGTTTGTGTGTGTCATTTCTCTCAGACCTTATCAACCATCAACAGAGCACAGATCATAGATGACACGTTCAACCTAGCAAGGTGAAGAAAAATAAGTATTTAAAAAGTTAAATCCTTCACACTCTCTATGTCTGCAAAGTATATGGAAGATTTGTTCCCTTTTTTGCGCAGAGCCAATATAATCAATACAACACTGGCCCTGAGAACTACCAAATACCTGTCCAACGAAAGAGACTACATCCCCTGGGAGTCGGCACTGAGAAACCTCAACTACTACATCCTCATGTTTGACCGCACTGAGGTCTATGGGGTTTTACAGGTTAATACTGCTTTAATACTAATACTGCTTATTCTCATACTAACACGACGAGTGTATAAAATGTATATTTTTATTTTAGGCATACCTGAAGAAACAAATCCAACCACTTTTTGAGCACTTCAAGACAATTACAGCTAACTGGACCAAATTACCTACAGGACACAACGACCAGTAAGAATTCTTATACCGGAAGATGTGTTTTTTTAAAAGAAAGTTAGGGGACGACATTCAATGCAATGTTTAATCTGGATTTTTACCCTTTCCACATGCCTCACACACGTTGGATATTGTCATGCTATATTAGTCCTTCCCAGATTTCTCAAACATCTCTCCTCTAAGGTATAATCAGATCAATGCTATTGCAGTAGCCTGCAGTGTGGGTGTGGAGGGTTGCAGGGAGCTGATCAACAGCTGGTACAGGCAGTGGATGGAAAATCCACATGACAACCCGTGAGTACGGAGCAGTTCAAGTCACAACTTTTGTGTTTTGGACTGGACTGTTTTTGCAGTCGGTGTTAATTCACCCCAGACGGCCTATACGAGTGTTAGCAACAACGTACACGCCGGCTGTGTGTTTGGGTTTCATTGTCTAATCTACTGTATGTTTACCTTTTTTAAATGCTGACCAGGATCCATTCCAACTTGAAAAGCACAGTTTACTGCATGGCCATAGCTTTCGGTGGTGTGAACGAGTGGGACTTTGCCTGGAGGATGTTCGAGAACGCCACTCTGGCATCTGAAGCGGTCAGGCTCAGGTCGGCCATGGCCTGCACCAAAACACCTTGGCTTTTGAACAGGTACTTGCAGGGAAGTATCATTGCAGTTCAAAATGCAAATTCTTTCGAATCGCGGAGACGAAGTCTACAGCGCTGACTGTTTGCATTCTGTCACACCCACTCGCATCTTTCAGTTGACTTTCATACAATTGTGCCGTGTCTAATAATTTGCTGTACATTCTGTCTGAACACACCGTTAGAGCTCAATCGACTACCATTTTAGGATGGTAGGTAACCCTAACGCAAATGTAACAAATGTGTCACCCTTTTTCCATGTAAACGTATTAAACTAGTGTTTTTGGAAACGATTTCCTTGCAATAAAAGGTTTTTGTTGAGCCAGGTATCTGGAGTACACCCTAGACCCGACTAAGATCCGCAAGCAAGATGCCGTCTCTACCATCCAGTACATCGCCCGGAACGTTGTGGGGTTGCCACTGGCCTGGAACTTTGTCAGAGAAAGATGGGGCTACATTTTCCTGGGGTAAGAGCTAGGTCCACACAGGAGGGTTTGCTGGAAAAACAGTCGGAACTGTCAAGGGATGAAGTAAGGGTGGAAGGATATTCAATACACAGAATCCACAGCAGCTCTGAACGGAGTGTGAAAAAAAAAAAAATGCTGAGAATTTCTACATAGAAATATAACTTCTCCAAGTGCACATCTGTTTTTCTTTCACTTCCTCACCCAGTTTGCTGAGTTTGCAAATCAAGCCTGCCCTAGATAGTTTGCTTGGAAAAACAGTCCAGCCTTGTTGCAAGTTGTGTTTTTGAGCTTTGACATGTGTCCACCACCACCTGACTTTATCTGCAGACCTTCCCGTTTACAGGGACATTAATCAGATGTTTATTACAGCAGGAAATGGACAAGGTCTCTCCCACTGATCACCACAGTTATATCACTACGTCTTTAAAATGAACAGCATCTCTTTTTCTTTTTAGGTATGGAACAGGATCCTTTTCCTTATCTAATCTCATCAATGGAATCACAAAGAGATTCTCTACAAAGTTTGAGTTGTATGAGGTACGCAGTCCACACAGACACAACCACACCGAAATCCACATCGTTTTTCCCTGAGGCTGTTTAGGGGGGGAAAGAGCGACAACACATGCAGAAATTCAGTTTCTTTTTGTGTCTCTCTCCAGCTGAAGACATTCATACACGACAACCGCCATATTGGTTTTGGCTCAGCCACCTTGGCGCTGGATCAGGCTGTAGAGACGACCACAGCCAACATCAAATGGGTGATGGAGAACAAAGCCCATGTTCTGAAGTGGTTTACTGAAGAGTCCGCATGAGAACACTTAGAGTCAAAATGACACACCGTCTTTTTTTGTACTGTCAGGGATACGAAAAGAATGACAATCACTATAATCATCAGGAACAGCAAATGTCAAGCCCTTCTTTCTTGGTAACAGTTGCCAAAGACAACTGATGTGACACAACGTCACTTGACATCAACTTCAGCGAAAAAAGGAACAGACGTGCTGATTAGTGGACCACATGAATCACTATATATCAGTGATGTAAATAGCAGAAAATAAGTTGAACTCTCACTTCTAGTCTACGATTGTCGGAGAAAACCATTGTAATAAGATTGTTTTACTCCTAACATTTATTTTCTCTCAGAAATGCATTCATTTGTGTCTTTTCCTTTCCATTCATACTTCACGTTATATGTTGCGGCTCAATATGATGTATGCGATGCATTTATACAATAAACATGAGGCTTGGAGCCACTTGTAGGACACCAGGACCGCTTCAGCGCTCCGTTACATTGATTCAAGTGACGGAAACCTGTGACTGTCATTAGTGACCCTAATGATGACGGGACGTGTCATTGCTAAGCATCGGAGTTTGTAACAACTCTGGTAAATTGACTTCTTCCATGTTAGGTCGTTCTCGACACTGGGTATCTATACAATGAGAAGCAGTTTGCGTTTCAGATGTAGGAGAGAAACATTGTAAAAAGTGATCTGACTGAATAAATGAACCTGATTAGATTTTTACTTGGCTTCTTATCGTTTGTGGTTATAAACTTGGCAGACAGATCATAAATGAATCACACTACATGATGTGCTGCAGTCTGTGATCTGTCTGACAAGACCTCGCAAAAGCCTACTTGCACTGTAGATTTTGTTCTCGATTACCTTTGATAGACTATCATTGTATGACTAGTAAGATAGGCACAGAGGAGGAACTTCTTTTGTTTGGTTTGAGACAAATGCTGTGACACTGGCAGTCCAAGGTGACGACATGCGGTAACTTTTTATGACCTGTACGTGGTTGGAAAAAACTGATTTTACAAGTCACGGTCAGGACTGCACTGATAAAATGCTGTGACACGGCTTGAGCTTTAAGAATACACATCTTAAAACCGGAAGCGGGAAAGAGTGACAGATGTGTTAGGGTGAGTAATTCAGGCAGCAGGGAAAGGATCCAAACGCAGACCACGCAGGCAGACAGGAGTTCGATTTATTTGTACTTTGTTAGGTTGCAGGCAGCAACAGGTAAGTCCAAGTCCGGAGACTGAATTACAGGAAACATTGAAAGGGAAAGACAGGAACACGCAAATTATGCACATGGCAAGCAGTATGAAGGGGATTGGTGTGTGTGTATAGGGAAGTGAGGGGGGGCAGGTGTTGCTAGTGAAATGAGAGACAAGACGGGTAGAAATTTCAAAATAAAACAGACAGGGACTAACGGGATCTAACGGTAGGGTCCAGTGTTTCAGGTGCTTCGATGGTCAGGAATCACTTTAACATCATAGCGGTAAACTGTACAGCTAAGTGCAAATATAAAGATGAGCATAGGTCACTGTCGATAAAAAGCGGGAGCACGTATTTAGTTCAACCCCAACGGGAAAGCGCTCTGGCTGATACTGATGTGGAACAGGAGGCCCGCAAAGCCACTGAGCTTCACAAGCAGAAGCTGAACAACTTGAAACGTCAGTCGGAAAAGCAGACCCAGTTGTTCCAATCAGCGAGCACGGGCGAAGATGGATTTGTGAAAAAGAAGTGGCCCTGTAATGGGAATGACAAAGACAAAGACACTGTTGATAGAATATCACACGTTGCACAGTCCTATTGAAACGCATGTTATTGTGATCTTAACAAATGTCAGTATTCAAAAGCATCACACTGGATTTACCCTCAAGACGAGACACAAGCTCAAGACCAGCTGGCTATAATTGCATATTCTGTATTTGTGTGTTTGTGCTATGCCTCATGCTGACTTGGACAGGCTCACCCTGAATCTGGGGGATGTTCAGATTTTGCTTGATATGGTATAAATATTGTTTTTTGTCTGTCTTTCTGCATGCGATGTGGTTATTTAAGTGATATGGCAATTTCTTAGCAGGCGTGTGGCCGCCAACAGCTTTGCATTTGATCGTTTTATTTACCTAAATGTGACCCGAAGCGTCTTCTTAGACATTTACACACTAAAAGAAAGTGATTGTATGTTGGTCTCTGAGCGCTGCCGAAACGTGGCCAACAACACGGTGCTGCTGGGCCCCCCCGACGGAGGGCTGAAGCTGCTGATGTGCGTCTTCCACTGCGCAGCCTGTGCAGACACTGCGTTGGTGCCTGACTCGTTTGCCACGCTTCAGTTAGATTATAGTGCAACAGAATTCTCAATAAGTCATTTCCTGTCATGCCCTTGGACATAATGATGATTTCACACTCATGGTTTTAGATCTTCTGATAATAAGAGGTGACCGACCGTCATCCTTCACTCTGCTCAGTTGAACGCCGACGCTTCAGTTTTACTTCCTATTGTCGGGCAAGAGTTGATTAATTGTACGATCTAAGTGACTATTTGTATATCATCTTTCTTATTCTGTTTGCAGAGCGAAAACCAAATGTCATAGGGAGACGTTTCTGCGCCAGTTTTCACAAAATATGTGTTTTCAGCTTAACAGTCTCCATTTCTTAAAGCCGCAACTGTTTTGGTTTCCCAAAGCATATTTAGAGTTTGCTTAACATTTGAGGATAAATTAAAGTTTATCTCTCTCTTTTCATTATACAACTCTGAATTCTTTACTGTCGGGTAGCCAGATCTGTATACTGGTGACCTTTGCAAATTATATACACACACATGCACACACACAGAGACAGTGTGAGACCCCTGCTGTATTTCCACTACCACACAATTTACAGTACAGAATAAACAGCACAGAGCCGCTTCTGAAGTGGGCCTTTATTCAGAGCCATAATAAAGGTTTAAAGTTCACAGATTAGACGGGTCTCTTATCTCTGTCAACTGTTTCCCCACCATGGAGATCAACCATTAACTTCGGGCTGAAACTAACAAGGCATGGTATAAATAGCAATCAGTGTCTCCCTTCTATGTTCTTCTTCTCTGGTGGAGACATGGGGAAAGGAATCTACGTCGGCAAGGCAGTGGCAGTAATCTGTGTGGTTGCAGCCGTCGGTGCTGTGGCCACCATCATAGCCCTGTCTGTGGTTTACTCGCAGGAGAAGTCAAGGAATGAAGTGACATCTCCGGCCACTACCACAGCCACCTCCACCACCCCCACCGGCCCCACCACCCCCTCCACCCCCTCCACTCCGAAGGAGCCCTGGCAGCGCTACAGACTTCCAGACTCCCTCGCTCCAGTCTCCTACAAAGTGACCCTGTGGCCCCGGCTGGAGCCCAACGCAGACGGCCTTTACATCTTCAGCGGACACTCTGCGGTGGTCTTCACATGCGTGAGGGAGACTGACCTCATCATCATCCACTCCAACAAGCTGGCCCTCACCAAATTCGACGGATACCAGGCCAAGCTGACGGGTCTGAACGGGGTCACGGCGCCCGGCCTGAAAAGCACCTGGCTGGAGGTCCCCACCCAGTACCTGGTGGTCCAGCTCAGCAGCCCGCTGCAGGCCGGCGGCGTGTACGAGCTCTTCACCGAGTTTGTTGGAGAGCTGTCCGACGACCTGGGAGGATTCTACAGGAGTAAATACTCTGAAGATGGCGTGGAAAAGTATGGTGTCCTTTTTTTAAGCTTAATTTGACTTTTGTTTTTTATGTCATTGTGAGAATTTAAACAAAGTGTAACTATTAATATGTCATGTAATTTAGGGTTAAGCACCATGACAACTTTGAAGGCATTGCAAACCATGCATTTAAAGCAGAGCTTCACTTTAAAGACATAGTTCGGCATTATGGGAAATGCTGAAAAGTTAGATGAGAAGAAGAAGTTAGATTTGTGTCAGTTCGTTAAATATGAAGCTTAGCACAAAGACTAGAAAAGAGGGGAGACAGCGATCCTGACTTTGTCCAAAGGAAAGAAAAGCCGCCTATGAGCTCCTTTAAATAAGTAAAAAGTTACATTCCCCTAAACTATAATATAGGCAAAGAGCTATTCTCCACGGCCATGTGTCTGCAATTTGTTGATTTTAGATCAACTTCAGTCCAGGATGCAAAAACATGCTTTACTAAATAAAAAAATACAATGACATGGTAGTAGACAGCATTCCATACATACAGCTCCTGCTGCAGCTGATAATTCTTAAGCCTTTTGTTACATAATTATTTCACTAATCCTCCAATGTGTTAACTATAAGCGGCCCTGTCCAGCTGCGGCCCCCCGGGACCACTCAGGGCCCCCCCACCCCAACAGAACCCCTGTTTCTAGCAGCTACACTTGTGATGGACAGCGTAGAAGTATTTCAGCTATTTAAAAAAACAACTGCAAAAGATAGTTTGGCTTCAGCTGATAAAAAATCAACAAGCCTCAACAATAGAAATAACTCAATGCAACCACGAGTCATGTTTCTGAGTATTCTGAGAAACCTTTAGATTGGAAACGATACGCGCTGCTATTTTATTATTGTTTCTACAAGTTTAAACAGCTAAAAACAACCAGTTCACATGCCTTTTTTTACTGATTGCTGACATTTATTCTGGGAACTGCAGGCGTCAACAACAAAGGAGTAATAAAAAAGACAGGTTTAGTTTTAACTCCTTCATTAGGAAATAACTCCTGGTAGAGATTGAACGCTGATTACATGTACAGTAAGTACGAGGGTATTGAAATGTCGGTGTTAATTATTGAGTTTTCATATCTGCTCTTATCAGAGTTTTGGCCACGACTCAAATGCAGCCAACGGATGCCAGAAAAGCTTTCCCCTGCTTCGATGAGCCCGCTATGAAAGCTGTCTTCAACGTGACTCTCTTGCACCCACCTGAGACCGTGGCTCTGTCCAATTCCATAAACTACGGCAAGTCGTCATCTCAGAGTGCAGTGAAACAGTTTACATGTAAACTGTCCAATGTTTCCTAGTACCTCAATGTTGAGAATAATATCTCTTGCCTCAAGTACATTTTGATAAGTGACAATAAAATCAGATAAACTTCTGGTTCTTAAACTTGGCTGCTTCATGTGTATATTGACAAAAAGATGTTTTTGACTCTTTACAACGCAGCTACAGACATAAGATTCTCCGCTGTGTTGCACTAAAGTCATACAATGAGCTGATTACTCTTCATTTCTTCATTTAAATAATAAATCTGCTGCTGTCCCCCCCCCCCACGCAGACCCTGTTAACATCACTATGGATGGCCAGAGTTTGATCCAGACCAGCTTTGAACCCACAGAGATCATGTCAACCTACCTGCTGGCTTTTGTTGTCTGTGATTTTATATTCAATTCGACGAATCCGGGCGCCGACATTCTGGTAATTATTTATTACACCTCAGAACCATACAAATGGAAATGGGTGTAAAATATCTACATCTGTTACATTTATAGTTACATTTATAGTTCCTTGAACACTACTGTTACTATTATATTGCAGCACAAGTGCTATGTATGCTATAATTAATTAATTAATCATTTAAGCTGATGTGAGCCCAACAGAGTCTGCACTGTAGTGAAAGAGAATGAGTCACACGAGAATAGTCTATTCATGGAAGCCATAAATTTTTAGTTTGTTCAAAGTCATTTTATGACGCACAGTGTTTGATCTAGCAGCTCCTCCTGCCGGGGAGGCCTGCTGTGAACTTCCTCGATATCATGAATTGGCCCATTAAACATGATAAACCATGCAATTACAGGAAACTAGCTGACCATTGCTCTGTTTACTGCATCATGCAGTGGTTTCATTTTCATCATTGTGTACCTATGCTTTTGATTGAACAGTTTAAATGATTGATTGACGTGAATTTGCAGCCACAGTTTGTTATTAGTTATTATATATGCATGTTTGATAAACCCCTCCTACTATTACTACCACCTTCCACTGCTGCTATGACTACAACCACAAATACAAACGGATGTTGGCCTCATTGTTGGTTGGAGTTTGTCTATGCTGCCCTCTGCTGGACACAAAGCTCAGCTCAGGTCTTTGGTCTACCATTTGTTTCCTGTCTGTTTGTGTCCAGATCAGGATCTGGGCTCGCAAGAAGGCTATAGAGGAGGGCCAGGGATACTATGCCCTGGAGAAGACTGGACCCATACTGGCATTCTTTGAGAATTACTACAACTCTCCCTACCCCCTGAGCAAGTCAGGTAGGACCCACAGACCAGCACAAGGACAGCAAATACATTTACACTACTGTATTGGTACTACTAACCGATATAACTTTGTGTACCAAATTGTTTTGAAAATGACCTCTCTGATCCTTTTTAGACCAGATCGCTCTTCCTGACTTTGGTGCTGGTGCCATGGAGAACTGGGGCCTGATCACCTACAGAGAAACCGCCCTCTTATATGATCCCGCCGTGTCATCCAATAAAGACAAGGAGCGGGTGGCATCTGTCATCTCGCATGAGCTCGCACACATGGTAACATACGAGAGTATATTCATTGGTGTACTGCTCTCCAAAAATCATTTGATGGTCTTTTTATTTTAGCTTTGAAATGTGTCAATAACATGAATCCCTGTCCTCTCAGTGGTTTGGGAACCTGGTGACCACGAGGTGGTGGAATGACTTGTGGCTTAATGAGGGGTTTGCCACCTATGTCTCTTATCTGGGAGCCGACTATGCTGAACCAACGTGGAATATGGTGAGATTTCCCCGCTGAGCGGAGCCAGGTCCTGACGACGTGGACGTAGAAATCAATTTAACATCCTTACTGGAACATGTGTCCGCTGATGCCATGATGCTCAATACAAAAAATTGTCTGTGTGCATTTTCCAGAAAGATTTAATAGTTCTGAATGAGATCTTTGGCGTGATGGCTGTGGATGCCTTGGCCTCCTCCCGTCCCCTCTCGTCCAAAGAGGAGGACATCCTGAGGCCAGATCAAATCAGCCAGCTGTTTGACTCCATCACATACAGCAAGGTGCAGTATAATTGAGGGCAACACATCACAGCTTCCTTACCCCGCCGTATTGTTCTCTTCAAGCCCCACTAGGCAAGAGGTTGGCCTGAACAAAAAAAGAATCAATAAATCTGTTTGCTTTTTTCCCGGGTGACCCTCATCAAGGAATCTTGAGGGAACAACAGAATTAAATTACTAATGAATCGCTGATCCTCATTAATAGATTGCTGTAATTCTATCCCATCTGATATGTCACCCACCAACACTGCTAATATTGAACTGTTTCTCATTACAGGGAGCGGCAGTCCTCAGGATGCTCTCAGACTTTATCACTGAGACTGTCTTTTCCAAAGGACTCCATGTGAGTATGGCTGATTAAACTGATGAGCATCTAATCTGTGTGTGTGCGTGTGTGTGTGTGTGTGTGTTTGGTGAAACTGACCAGAAGTGAGCGCAAAGTTGTGATGGAAAATCTCTGAGTTGACGCGACCGTGCTGAAGAAAAGTCGGAAGCACAGATGATTTCAAAGCAGAAGTATTTAGTGAAGCTTGGCCAAGGAGAAAAATTGATCTTCATTGTTACACAACTGTTCAACTGTTACACAAAATGAATGCCAAGGCGTGTTTGTACCGTCTATGACCGTCCCCGTACGGAGGCCTTCCTCCCACCTATGACCCTTTACCTGCAGCTTGCGACTGGCTCAAACTGGCTCAGCTCACACACATCTTTTGAGCTGCTCTGCCTTCCTTCACGACCTTGCTATTGTGTTCCTTACGGTAGTCACAATAAATCCATCTGAGCTCACAGAATGTTCCTGCCGAATAGATAGAGAGGCGCCGGCCCTTGAATCTATCGCTTGTCTTACTCCGTCTAATCACGCGTCCGAAATTCCATAAGATAATGTTGTCATTTCACCATTTTGTTGACCTGCATCTACCTTATTTTGTTCATCACAAAAGCAGTATAGCCAATTCTTATCTGTCTGCAGACATACTTGGAGGAGTTCAAGTATAAGAACACCGTCTACACAGACCTCTGGAAGCACCTGCAATTGGTAAGATAGCACCCTCACGACACCTACCTTCTCTCCACCAAACGGGTACCTTCAAAACCTTTGTTCAAAAATATAAATTTGTATTAGCACGGGTTGCCTATTTAAACGTCCAGCAGCAGATGCAGAAAAACATTAGCGTTCATTTGGAGTTGTGTTTCTGGACACCTGACAAGTGGCTGCTGAATTCTCCACTATGTTCACCGTGCTGGTCGCTAACTTGTTTTAGCTTCTGCTTGTGCTACTCTACGCTTTAGCATTTAGCATTATAGTGTAATTGCCACATTGTCAACAAAAGATATGCAGGCTCACTTTAAACATTTGTAAAACTGCCCAATGATCAATGGTCAACAGTAGAATGAAGACAGTTCTGAGATCAGGTAAAATGTTAGAAGTCATGGCTCCTTGAATAAATATTGAAATGTTGATGAACTACATCTAGTATCAAAATATGCATTGTTGTTATTATATGCAGCTGCCGTCTGAACTGTTTGTCGAAAGTAAAAGAATTCCTCTGCAGGGAGCAAGGACGAGTCCTGCCGTTACTAATGTTTGAACGTTCCCGTTACCAGGCAGTGAACGAATCCAACATTACGCTGACCCACTCTGTGGAGGATATCATGAACCGCTGGATCCTACAGATGGGCTTCCCAGTGGTGACCATCGACACCCAGGCTGGACGAATCACCCAGAAACACTTCTTGTTGGACCCAGACTCTGCAGTGGACACACCTTCCGAGTTCAAGTAGGAAAACATTCTTAATGTATGTGGTCATATTGAACCCTGTCATGTGAAACTCACCCGCTCTCCCTGTCTACTCTGTGTTAATGTGCATGTATGGCTGGATGGATGCGGCTCTAGTTATGAGTGGTTTGTCCCCATTAAGTGGATAAAGAGTGGTGGAGCTGAAGAGGTGTTCTGGCTTCTTAAGAAAGAAGGTAAGATTTGTTTCAGGTGTACGTTCAGAGCGTCGCAAGGACTTTGAACACAGCACAAGAAGATGCGTTATTTTTCTCTCCATCCAAACAGATACAAACAGAAACATGACTCTTGGTGCTGATGACTGGTTGGTGGCCAACGTAAATATGAACGGCTTCTACAGAGTCAACTATGACTCTGAAAACTGGGAGCGTCTCATCGCCAAGCTGACAACCAGCCTTCAGGTACAACACCTCCAGCTGGAAATGATGCCACATTACCCAAAAACTCATTTTCCTCACGTCATATCCTTGTTGACTTTCCAGGAAATTCCAGTGATCAACCGAGCTCAAATTATAGATGATGCTTTTAACCTCGCAAGGTGAGGCTATATATATATAATTTTGTTTTACAATGCATTGTTGTCAGATATTGAACAGAGAGAGCTGAGCAAGTGTGTGTGTGCGCCACTTTCAGGGCTAGGATGATGAACACAACTCTGGCTCTGAGGACCACCAAGTTCCTCATTAGCGAAGTTGAATACATGCCCTGGCAGACAGCCCGCAGCAACTTGGACTACTTCTTCCTCATGTTTGACCGCACTGAAGTGTACGGACCCATGCAGGTTTGTGGTGAATGGTCAACAGCTTCAATAAATCAATTCCAACGTTGATTCCCCCCCCCCCCGAAAATAACAAAAACGTGCACGTCTCCATCCCTCAGGCTTACATACAGAAACAGGTCACTCCTCTGTTCAACCACTTCAAAAATATCACCCTCAACTGGACAAGGATCCCAGAAAAGCACACCGACCAGTAAGGCTGTTAACATGCTGTCTGCAATGCAATGTAAATTAGATTAAACTGTAATTATTATGGGAAAACTAGAAAGTATCCCAAAGTGTCTACCCATCCTCTCTCATAAACCTCTGTATTTTATATACTCCGTACGTCACATAACCTCCTCCACACTGTGTCCCTGTCTCTGGTATCTCTTTACTCTTATCTTGGTAGAGATATATTCTATCTCCTGGGTTTATATTTTCCTCTTCACTTGCATTCTCACTCCTGGAAAATGTCGCTGCAGTTCTACTTTTGGGTTTCACTTGATGCCAAGCGAGTTCGACATTGTTCGCCTCATCGTCATATGAGTCAACCCTTAAGAGGTTTAGTGGACTCCTTCATTAGCGTGCACACTCTGGGGACCCCAGCCAATGGGAAGAGAGAAGCCCATACGTCAGATGGGTTACTTCATTTTCTGCCCCGAAGGTACAAAATCTGAAAATAAAAATTTGCTGCCACCTTTATGTTTAATTTAACTCCTTTTCATTCAGAATAACAATATCTTCACTACAAGAAAAAATATTTAGCTATTTTTGTTAACCTGACAAAAAAACATTGCGTTAATTACGCTACTTAAAGGCTCTATATACGATATTTGCTGCCACTAGATGTCGCACTAGCACCGACCGGCATCTCAGACCAGAGCGGAAAAAACGTGACCATTTTCAAATCTGGACAAAACAAAAACGTCTCCTGAAGTGACCCATCTCAACTATTGGGGGATCCTACTCGCTTTCCATTGGCCCCAGGTGTGAGGTCCTCGGTTCTTCTTGAAAACTCTTCTGACCCTTGTATCACCTCCAGGTACAACCAGGTGAATGCAATCTCCCTGGCCTGCAGCACTGGAGTGGCAGGCTGTGAGGAGCTGACCACGGGCTGGTTCAGAGAGTGGAGGACAAACCCAGATGACAACAAGTATGATCACACTCCACTCTCCCCTTTCATTCTTCCCATTTTATTTTTCATTCTTAATTTCACTTTAATTACATATCCTCCTTCCTGTCCTCCCCATTTCCACAGGTCTTAAAATGTCGAATTTAAAAAGTGTGCTCTCTGTCCCCCATCCCTTTGCACCCTTATCAGCCATGTCCCACTTGACCTCCTTGATCCCTTCCCTAGCCACTGCCGTCACTGCCTTTAACTCTTTGCTGTCTTCATCAATCGTTCCAGAATTAGTCCCAACTTGAGGTCCACAGTGTACTGCAGTGCAATTGCAGCAGGGGGGGAGGACGAGTGGGACTTCGCTTGGTCCATGTACGAGAATGCCACCAGTGCTTCAGAAGCTGATAAGCTCATGTATGCCCTGTCCTGCACCAAACAGCCGTGGCTGCTGAACAGGTCAGTAGCACTGACGTCATGTTTCTTCCTCTCTCATTGCTTGCGTTTGCTGCTCTTAAGGTCAGCATGATGAATAAAGAAAGACCGTCAATACTTTGTTATTATAACTAAGAGTTGGTCTACACCTGCTCTATATGAAGAAGTGCTATGAGATAACTTTCTTATGATATGGTGCTGAATTGAATAGAACTAACCTGTGCTGACAGAAAATGGTCACTGCAGAGTTTTGATGGTACCTCTGTTGTTGTTGTTGTTGTTGCAGCAGCAAACAGTAAATGTGACACATTTACATGTTGGCTTTTGTCCTCACTGTGAGTGTGTTTCAGGTATCTGGAGTATTGTCTTGAGAAGATCCGCAAGCAGGATTCCACCTTCACCATCGTTTACATTGCTAGTAACCCCATCGGTCAGCCTCTGGCGTGGGACTTTATCAGAGCCAACTGGGGCCGTATTTTCAATGAGTGAGTTCTCCCTAATGCTCACATGTATGTATATGCCACCACTGTGTGGTGCTGTTAAGGTAAACTCAGCTGGTAGAGGAATTCAGTGTCAGGATTAAACGTGTTGCTATGGAGGCTAAACAATTTAGAAATGAATGAATTCATGGTGCTGTGGTGCTGGAGCCTGGTGTCTGAAATGTCTCGACCACAATTGGATGGATTCCCATGAGGGTTGATACAGATATTCATGGTGCCCAGAGGATGAATCCTGGTGATTTTGGTAATAGTCTGACTTTTCAGCATCTTCATCAGGTCAAACTTTTACTTTATGGCCAAATCTCAGCCAAATTAGATGCCATTCCCATCAAACCTCCAATGCTCTGCTAATTCCCAAATGCTAGCATGCTAACAGGCTAAGCAAGGATGGTGAACATCAGCACGTTAGCATTGTCATTGTGAGCATGCTGACATTAGCATTTAGCATAACCTCACTGAGCCGCTAGCGTGGCTGTAGTCTCTCTTGCTATCAGAGTGTCAGCTTTGGTTTCACAGCCTGTAGTTGTTTGCAAAATGATCAGATCCCGTCTCTGCCTTTCCTTAAGCTACGGCGGTGGATCATCTTCCTTTGGACGGCTAATTAGTGGAGTGACCAAACGATTCTCCACTGAGTTTGAGTACAAGCAGGTACAGTTTCTCTAATATTTGTTGTTGTTTCCTGTGATGTTTCTTTTCGCGTCGACAATTTGTGGAGAAATTAATTTTAATAACTAGGCTAAAGTTTGCAAGGCACAGCAGAAGCATGAACTCTGTATCCAAGTGTTGCTATTCAAGTATGGTCGTGAAAAAGAAAATAAATAAAAGGTTAGTGTTGCACTCTAGATACAGAACTGAATCCCACCCATTCCTCTCCAGTTACTGCAGTTCAAAGAAGACAATGCAGGGCAGTTGGGCTCGGCCGCCTCGTCTCTTGAGCAGGCACTGGAGAGAACCAAGGCCAACATGGACTGGGTGGCCATGAACAAGGAACAGGTGTATAAGTGGTTCTCCGGTGAAACCTCTTCAGTTTAACTCTCCACTACACAGTTGTTGTTGTTGTTGTTTTTTTTTAATATAGATTGTTCTCCTGACTTTTACTCCATCTGGAACCTAATGTATCGTTATAAGTGTTTTGAACGGGATGGAACTTTTTTAAATCTATAGTTTTAATTAGGCTTTTAATGTGAATAAAACCTATTTGATACCAAACTCTGGGAAATATGTTTTAATACTGTATGTACTGTGAACACAAGATTTAAAGTAAATCTCACAACATAAAGTGTGGTATTCTGTGCTCACCTGGCTGCATCCCCGTACTTCTGCATCTACTGTGGATGCCAGTCCATAAACTAAACGCCAAACTTCAAAAGTACTTTGAATGAGCTTGGATATTTACGTCCTCTGACAGGAGAAACAAGAAGACGGAGAACATTCTTTGAGACCATCCTGGGAATTTTGCAAAGGTTGTGAGCAAGCACTACAGGGGTGCGCATCCTGTTTGAATGTCCACAAAGTTTTAGTAAGTGTGACAAAGGCAGCGCCAGGCATCTGGGCAACATCACAGATTATGGCGTTGATATGGCAGCAGTGTAAAACATCAGTTCACAAAGACATAGCACGCTGACGGCCTTCTTTCCATAGTACGTTATCGGCCAACTTTCTGCATCCAGGGCCAGTTATTTGTCATGAGGTTTCTTCCAGGGTCTGAACCACCAGCCGTGTTTACACAGGATAGAAAAGGTGCCAATTAACTGGTCCTAGTTCAGCCACCACTTCACCCAGTGGGGGTCTTTCCTTAAGGACTTTAGAGGGGATGTGCTCCCTGTTTAGCACCTCATTGTCCTGCTGACTGCTGCAGTGTTTGTGTAAGGAAGTGGAGGCCGATCACAGAGGCTGCAGGATTTCATTTGTTTAGTTTGTAAAAATGATCACAGAAATAGAAAAACAACAACAGACCCGTTGAACGAATCAATGCAACAAACGCAAAGTGCTATTTTTATAAATAATGTTTATTCTGTTCAAATTAAAAGTTAAATAAATATGCAGTTCTATATACAAAAAAAATAAATGACAGAAATGTATTTTTGTTCAAAATAACAAAAATGAGAAGTTTTGTCCACAAGTCAACATTAGAGGTCATTGTTGCAATGAAAATAGTGGAGTGGATTGATGTATCGCTCAGCTCTGTCCAGAGAAGGTGGCAGTTTGCAGCTGCTGCTGCAGCATCCAGTACTGCTCGTTGGAGAAACACAGTCCACTCGAAACCTGACAACAGAAAACAGATTTTGGTTAGGAACTCATTCAAATGTAACAGTTTCAATTCAATTCAATTAAATTTTATTTATATAGCGCTATATCATAACAGAGTTATCTCATAGCACTTGTTAATATAGAGCAAGTCTAAACCAACTCTATATGTACAGACCCAACAATTCCACGATGAGCAAGCGCTAGGCGACAGTGGCAAGGAAACACTGCCTTTTAACAGGCAGAACCAGGCTCTTGGTGGGCGGTCATCTGCCATATTGAAACATGAAATGACGGGTACTTCATTACACATATTTTTCATTTGTTTGTTCCCCATATATATATCCATATTCTGTACAGTTTGTTTTTGTTTCAAGTTTTTATCTCTATTTTATCTTATTTTACTTACTTTTATCTTATTGTACTTACTTTTTATATTCAGATTATATTGCACCAACAAGCCAAAGCAAATTCCTGTATGTGAAAACGTACTGGCAATAAACCTGATTCCGATTCTGATATTCGTTTGTACACGGTAACAACATGAGGACCGGCTGCGAGTATCTTCACAAGAGAACAAAGATAATTGTTGTTTGAGACAATTACAATCTGCCTTTGTGCAATGTCCTTCTCTGTTCAGGTCACTAATACCTGATGCTAAGTGTCTTTTTCCAGAAACATTTAAACATTTCCTTGTTTCATGTGCAGCCAGTCACCTTGCCTGGAGGCAGGTAAGTCAAACAGGTTTAACACCACAGTCAAAGCCAGACTCACTGTCACGGCTTTTCCCACCTGTGGAAAAAGTGAGTGTCACGAAACCATGGCTTCCGCTGTAAAGACTGGATTCGGAACAGTGAGCAGAATCTGAAGGTAGGGTAAAGGGTGAGTATTGTTTGCTCAGTGGAAATACCGGTCTGCTAGGATGACCTAACCAGATTACTGTACAGTGAATATGTCATAGCATTCGGCTGTAAACCACCGATTTCTTTTTTAGTGACAAACACACTGATAAGACACACTGACACCAGTATAACATCTGTCAGCTCTGCCCTTTACACTCCAACAAACACAAGGGAGCAATTACCTCACCAGTGGTAGAAAGTACTTCTACTCAAGTACTGTACATTACCTGAGTATTTCCATTTTATGCTACTTTATACTTCTACTGTACTGTACTATACTGTATAAGAGGGAAATGTTGTACATTTTATTCCATTCCATTTATTTGACAGATTGACAGAAAAGTCTGTGGTGGACCAACTGACAGAGCGTCACTGCCACTGGCATGGCTTAAGAATGATAGATAAATGATTTTATTTTAATTTGATTTCTTCATAATAAAATATCCATGTAATGGTTGAGTGTCATGCACTCATTTAAAAACTCATAGTTTGTTGGGCAACAAAGAACTATGGCTTTAAATGTTAGTACACGTTAGCCTGATTGTTAATTAGTAACAGTGCCCATGTGTGCACAGATGAGCTACTGATACTATACACATGAAAGAAAGAGGTTATACAATTCTTTACTTTTTGTTGGAAGACACTGAAACAATGCAAAGACTCCACGAAGCTGAGCCTTTTGCATTGTGGAGTATCTGGACAAGCATGTGTTGTATATGTGTTCTATTGTGTTTCTATAACTTTTTTTTATCCAAGAACTATGTACAGTATGTGGTTTGCAGCAATAATAATTAGTTTATCTCAGGAATATGAATGTCAGCTAAAGTCTTTGTTTCTATCGTGTATTATTGTGTGTCACGTCATCTCGTGTGGGATTTCAATGGTATGAACCAAAACTAAAATAAAAAAATATTTTGGTATTAGTATTCTGCCTCTACATATACAGTCAGGTCCATAAGTATTTGGACAGTGACACCATTTTTGTATTTTTGCCTCTGAACACCATCACAATGGATTTGAAACGATGCAATCAATATATGATTGAAGAGTAGACTTTCAGCTTTAATTCAAGGGGTTTAACAAAAATATCACATTAACCATTTAGGAATCACAGCCATTTCTGCACATAGTCCCCCATTTCCAGAGGCCGAGGTGGTAAAGCTCCAGTCATCACAGACAAATCTCTTATTTATATCTTTTGTAAGTCTTTATTTTTCACAATTCATTTCAAAGACAAATGTGAGGTAGATGTTACATGTAAGTCCAAATGCTCCCATGTACACAAACACAAACACAAACATGTACACGGGATTGAATCTAATCTAGTAAGGCAGACTGAGGCCTACCTCAAGTGTTCCACTCTAAATCAAAAAGTCAAAGTGACAACTTCACAGCAATAGTGTTTCCACAGACAGCATGATGTGAAAAGAGCAGTATAGACAAATTATTCACAACAATAAACACAATACGTACAAAACTGTTTTCCTTTCTACATTATTGTCTTGTTATGGTGGTGACTGAGTGCAGATGATGTCTAACGTGCTTCTACTACAAAAAGCTGTGTCAGCATTGTGTCCGTGTTAAAGCAAGTCCCAAAGTCCAACGCAAGGTTACTTCTGAGTAACTGTAGCACGCATAATGTGCTTATGTCTGGGGCCTCACGTGCTCTGGTTTGAGGTAGACATAGGGGGACCAGGAGTCCATCTGGGAGTCCATCCACCTGCTGGGGTCATGGTCCTCCATCGGCTGCTCTGCCTCCTCTTCTTCACTGTAGCCCTCCACGTCATCTTCATCTGAGCCTATCTTCCCGGTGCTGCTTCCTCTCAGACGAGACATGTCTTGGGCCTCTGCCTCCTTCCTCGAAAGACTTGAGTGACAAATGGTGCAGACCCTCACACACTTAGTCGGGTGAATATGTCCGATCACCGCTCGCTTCTTGGAGCACGCACCACAGACCACAAAGCCACACTTTCGGCAGTGGTGTCGACGCTGAGTCATGGTGAACTTTTCAGAGCAGCGCATGCAGACGGCGGAAGCCTGGTCGGGGATCCAGGTAACGGCAAAGGTGGACCCGGGATTGTGGCCGCCACTCTGCAGCAGTCTGGACCGGCAGTCATCCATGTGTTCGATCCAGGCCTGCTTCTCCTCACATGAGTCGGCTGCCACGTAGAAGGACTTGCGTGGTGTGCGGATCAACCATTGGTTTCTCATTGTCACACCATCCTCCAAGTCCTCCAGCTGGATGTCCTCTGAAATGATGAAAAATGGTATGTTAATACAAGGTACCAAAGGTCTGAACACTATGGTTTGGCCAACGAGCCAAGACAAGTTAGGCATAAAGCGTTTTTAAAACTTCCCAGTTCTTTACAGCCCGTGATTGGTTGGAAGCAGTTGCATCCACCTTTGATACCATATTTTTCCTTTTATTGGTGTTGGAGTAGCGCCAGTTGACTTTACCAAGTCATCTTAACAATGCAGCTGTCACTGCCTGAAGCTAAAGCAGAGATGTAA
>JAVQJF010013489.1:0-10702 GCA_036023855.1 Gadopsis marmoratus | reverse complement strand
AGTCCAAAACATCCAACCACCCCTGGGTTTAACTTACTCCATAATTTTGACCGAGTCCAAAACATCCAACCACCCCTGGGTCGAGAAAGGAATGTAAACAAACATAATTTTGTCCAAGTCCAAAACATCCAACCACCCCTGGGTGACCTCCTACCTCCATAATTTTGACCGAGTCCAAAACATCCAACCACCCCTGGGTCGAGAAAGGAATGTAAACAAACCTCCAAACGTAAATGAACCTCCTTGGTCTTGACCAAGCTCATAACATCCAACCGCGCAGAGAATGAGACTGAAATGTAAACAAACCTCAGAAGCCCCGAGCGTGTTTCTATGTGTCCCGAGTATATGTGTACGGGTACAAGAGACATAAAGAGAAGACATAGAGAGAAATAAAGACGATGTGATGAATCGTGGCGTCAACGTGCTTTATTCAGACATTTGTTGTACACCACACATGTCAAATGCATCAACCATTGCGTCAACGTGCTTTATTCAGACATTTGTTGTACACCACACATGTCAAATGCATCAACCATTGCGTCGACGTGCTTTATTCAGACATTTGTTGTACACCACACGCGTCAAATGCATCAACGACATCGACGTTTACAACAAAAGCCGAGCAACAGGACGACGGGGTCATTGTGGCAAGGCGTTCATCTCGGCGTACCGAAACCGACTCACAGAATCTCTGAGTTTGGCTCGAGTCTGTGCCAACTGCAGCTCGAGAGAGCCTTCGTTCATGGTCATCCTTCTAACTTGTGAGACGAGCATAGACCTCTCGTACAACAGAGTCTTCACCGAAATCTCCCCCACGCCGACTAGGGCCTCCAGCACCGTGAGGTCACAGCGGATGTCAAAGTACAGGTCCTTCATGCACGAGTCCCAACTCCACGTTCGTGAACCGCCGTCTAGACAATTGCGGATGTTATCTATCGCGGCGTCGACGACGTCCTTGTGTTTGTCGAAATCCGTAGGCGCCGACGACAGGTTAAAATCTATGCTCTTCAGCGCACCGGCGCAAGCTTCCGCTACGGTCCTGGGTGCGATAGAGCCCAACTTGTCTAGCATGCGAGCCACGTAGGCTTTCGCCTCGGACCAAGGCTCCCCGTGGCTTACGCCCGGCCTGTCCCGAGTCAAGTCGATAAACTCCATCACCGTGATGTCCCTTGCCACCTTGGAACACATCTCTCTCCACACCTGTATGTATCGCACGTACAGATTGGCGTAGCGCTGGAGGATCATCCTCACCGCCTCGCTCTCGGTGTAGCACACGTTGAGGGCTTCGTGAACCGAAACGATGGCACGGTCGCACTTAGCCTCTCCTTCGTCGGGTTCCATTTTCACGGTCTCTCGCCACCGGCTCTTTGCAGCCAGTCGAACCATCTCCTGCACGAGGTTGTTGCGCCCTAGCGCAGCCTGCACCATGTAGTGGACATGGTCGTCGCTCGAGTCGACCCTCAGCTCGGGGTATCTCTCTAAGACTTTCTTGAAACCTATCATGAGCTCAGAGACGGTCTTGGTGTAGCTGGTCAGGATCCGTCTGTAGTCCTCGGCCGCCGACTTGCAATGAGCGTCGTAGGCCTCGCATCGCACGCATCTACGCTTGGAGCGACTCGAGCGCGTCCTGTGCACTCCGCCGGGTGTGGTGTGTCGTTCCTCATCTAGGTCTCCGGTGGTCCACTGTGTACCCTTCCACGCCGGAGCCGCGTAATAGCAGTCCTCTTCAGAGTCAGAGTAAGGTATTGACATGCTCTCTTCGCTGTCACTGCGTTCAAAGCGTACGACTTTAAGCGGGGCGTCCTGGGAATCGTCGAACGAATGCCCTGAACTCATGCTGACGTCGTTGTCGAATTCTCGTTCACCCTCTGTCTCGTCATCACTTTTGACAGACCCCGCTTCCATTTTTTCCACAGTGGGCCGAGGCGACCCTTCGTCTACGAGGGACATCGCCTCTTCCTCGACGGAGGTGTCGTATTTTGCGAAGATATCCGCCACCGCCTTGCGCAAGGCGGCACTCAGGGGGGTAGAATGATCAAACCCGTCGCCTCTCTTCCAGAGCGAGGCGAGCCGGTTCGCAGTGCCCATCGCCTCGACAGGAGCGTCGTGCCCGTTCGTCCGAGTCGCGACAACGCTCTCGTCACTGTGATGTCCGGCGGGTCCGGCGTGGCGTCTCTCCTTCGCATGTGTGATAAATACATCTTCTACATCTACACCTGCATCAGACGTGGAAAGCTCCGGCTCACGGACGACGAACGCTCGTACCTATTCGGCAGCCGCAGCGATGTGTTTGCACAGTTGGATCCGAGGTGGGCGTCGAGGTTCGTGGAGAGGTGCCGGCTCTTGTACCAAGGGGAACTCAAGCGGTGTCTCTCCTCGTCACCCCTCGGGATATCCGATAACGTGTACAAGGTCGTACACCTCGAGGGTACGGTCACGACGGTTGACGCCCGAGGTCGTGTGGTGCAAATTGAGAACATCACAGACCCGCGTCTCCCCAGGAAACTGTCCGTTGAGGATAAAGCCTTTACAGTCTTCGACGAGACCCTGTCCCTGTTCTCGAACGCGGCCTTTAGGGTACACCCTGGGAAAGCTCGAGCGTCGCCTTGTCTGATAATCTGTAGGCACGCCGACTCACACGATAGCTTAGCAGGCGCGTGTTCAAACTGGCGGTTGCGTTACACGGTCAAAGAGCGCGACATTCGCGGTCTCAAGGTGGCATCGGGTTACATCTACACGACGGACGGTCTGTCTCTGTACAATCTGGTCGCATCGTGGAAGACCGACATCTGCCTGATCTTCGACAAGTGTTGCAGAGAGGAGATGGTCCGCACGCTGTGCGCTCTGGCTCTGGGGGACTGCAATTTGGGGTTGGCGTTCAACTTGAAATGTGTTATGTCAGATGGAGGGAAAGGCTGCTTAGATCTGAGAGACCTGGACCCCCTCGAGCCAGACGTGATGCCGCAAGACACCTTCGACCCCTCTGTCGAGGACGAACACTCGGAGGCGCTCGGCCGCTGCGACCGTCAAGGCTTGTTGTCTCTGAGAGACATGACCAGACTTCCCTCGGGTTTCTCTATTCTCGCCGAGAATGAGATCGTTGTCGTATTGAGACACATATTGAGAGACGCTGTGGTGATCGTGCCCAAGAGGAGTGCTTGTGTGACAAGAGCGGTTGCGGGACCGGCTACCCACGGGGCTCCCAGTGGGTACATAACAGAATGGTTCCCGTGTGGGTACTCTCTGTTTAGAGTCGAAAGAGGTCTCCCGGGTGTGCCTCCTCTTGTGATATCTTGCAACCTCAACGGAGATGATGATGATGATGATAGTGATGATGATGATGATCACGTTGGTTTCCATCGTTCCGCCGCGGAGGTTCCAACGTTGCACGTCCTGAAGAGCTCCGTTTATCACAGGGTCCTGCCGAGAGGTTTCGCATCTAGCGGTTACATCTTCCATCAGTCGGTATGCCTGCTTCCAGGGACTATGGCCATTGTCGCCCCGCGGGTGTTACGTTTCGCAGGATGCGTTGCCGTCATGTACGCGTTCAACGTTTACAGGCAGCTCGTGGTCGACAAAGCGGAGCGCGCCAGCGGTCCCCTCCAGCTGTCGTTTGTGACAACCCTGAGCCTGGGAGAAGCCCAAGCTCTGCTTTTGTCGTACATGTGTCTGAAGGGCTGGTTCGTGGCCCCGGACAAAAGCCGTTTCAGGTGTACGGTGAAATCCCATTCGATTTTAGCCCAACTCAGAAAGATTGTCTCCGTCAACCCAAGAGTGCACTCGGGGCTGACGGGCTTGGAAGTCGCGGGTGGTGGGGAGGAGGTGATGACGGCGGATCTGGAGGATGAGATATTGCAAACCCGAAACAAGTTAGCCCGCAAGGAGAGCGAAAAGAATTCCGAGGGGGACGACCGTGAGCAAGGCGAGGAGGAGCGCGACGAATCCGGCGAGGAAGAGACAGAAGAGGATGACGGGGAGGACAGTGAGGGAAACGAGGAGCGCGAAAGCGACAACGCAGACGACGGCGAAGATGCCCGCGGTGATGCAAGCGAGGCCTGTAGCGTCGATCGTGAGTCTGGGGACACCGGGGACCAGGAGGAAGATCGAATCGTAGCACACATATCCAGAGTAGTCCGCGTCGGCGCCGCGATCAGCCGGAGAACGGGACATTGTGTCTTGTTTGGACGCGGGGGCGGCTGTGACCCGAGTTCGACTTTGCGTTTCAAGTATGTCACAGTTGGACTACGAACGCTGGGGCTGATGAACTTGAAAATATTGAGAGCATGCGGTGTGTTCCACTCGAAGCACAGACGCAGCAGAGCCGTGTTGAAGATTCCGAACACGGACGGGGTTGTACCCGAACCCTACTGGTTAGGAGAACCCACATTGCTCACGGATGACTCGTGTGTCATCGCACCGGGGAAAGGCGCCGCCGTGCCTACGCTGCTGCTAGATCACAGCGACTGCTTCTTTCAACTGAATTACTCTCCCGGAGCCGCGTCGACGAAAAACGATTCGGGAACACACGGCGAGGCGTTTGGTCTCGCGGAGATGTCCAGGATAGAGCAAGCCATACGTAGCGAGAATGCGAGAGGCTACGAGGAACCGAAACTCTTTCGTCTTTTCAAGGCGGCTCGCAGGAAGACGCGGCAGTGCCCGTTCGGCGTGGTCCTCGACAACCCAGCGATCGGCGATCCCGAATGTAAAGAGCCTCTGCACACGAGATCGTGGCTCGAGGGACAAAGGCGAAACTCCACCGAAGCCCCCGCCGCCATAGGCGACGGAGAGTTCTTCCCTCGTATCGAAATAGCGAGAGAACCCGATTTGGAGGAGAGCGACGAAGACACGCTCTCGTACCCGCTGTGGGAATACAACCTCAACCTCACAATCAAGTCCTCTCCGAGCCAGTGCTCCATGGTCAGAGCAGACAGAGCCCCGGGTGAGCACGGCCGCGTGTACGAAGCGTGCTTGGATGAGGCGGTGCTATTGGGACACTGCGCCAGAGTCTCCGTCACACGGGGCACCAAAAAGAACTTTGACGTGAGCGCCTGTCTGACCTGGTTCTACAGATGCGTTCACCCCTGCGTTCCGGACATGGCCGTCGGAGACGCGATGCTCGACTACGAGTTTGTCCTGCATGGCAGGGGAGAGCTCCCGCCCGTGTACGCTCTCCTGAGCCATTTGGCGGAAAGTTGCAGGGTCAACTGCTTCCCCGTGTACAAGTTGATCACCCTAAGTAGACACAGAGGTGCATCGGTGTGGACTAGAGGCACGGACGTGCCGCTCCACCACTCTCAGAGAGTGAGGTTGAACACAATCGGGGCGTTCCTGTGCGCTCAGGACCACAGGCTGGGACCTCTGCTCTCGAGGTGTTGCAACCCGAAGCCCGTACAGCCCCACGAACTCGGGGACGGCTGCGAGTTGTTGCCTCGCGGAGACGAGGAGGCGCTCCTCGTGCGAGCCTACTCTCGGACGCTCGGCCCCGTGTTCGAGTTTGAGAGGGTAGAGCGTTTTCCGAGTAAAGTCAGGACCAGTCTGGGAGATTGGACGTTTCTGCGGCTGGCAAGCAGGTCCTCGGGCGGCAACCGTTACCCCGGGACCACAGTAGTGGACGGCTACACCATAGCATTCGCATCCGAGTCTCCGCTGTTCTACCTCAGGGACGCGGGGCCTTTGGTGCAGAAGTTGGAATCTGTCGCGGTGGTCGTGGAGAGTGGCTCGCTCTACAGGACAACCGTGTTGAAGAACGAGGACCCCGAGTGGCCCGGTCCCGACTCTATAGACGCACGACAACGCCTCAAGTGTAAACCCAAGAACGCCGTAATCGACGAGATGTTCATGCGCAGCGGACGCCGAGATCCTTTAGACGGGTACGATGTGAACGAGAGGTCCTGGGACAAAATGACAGGTTCCCGGTGGACGTTCAAAAGGGCTCCCGAGGCTCAAGACTGGGAGCTGGAATACCCCCTCTCCGAGAGCCTGACCGCCATGGGGAACCCGAGATCCGACATTGCCGCCATAAAGTGGTCCTGCGCCGCTCCGCCCGCCAGTTTCTCATGCGGGCTGAAGACTTGTCACGGTTGGAGCGCGGCGGGTGCGCTCGGGTGTGTGGAGATTGACTCTAGGACGGCTCGAACACGAGACCCCGACGCCTGGAGAGGCTTCGACGCCTTGTGTTCCCGCGTGCTCACGTGCCCCACCGAAAAAGTGTGGACCAGAGGCGTTTGTAAGGTGGTGAACAAAGGAGTGAACGTGTTCAAACGCGACGCCCTCGTTCCGATCTCAAACCTGATCGTGATAGCGGAGCCCGGAGAGTGGTACGCGGAGCCCTGTCGTAGCGACGAGGCCCACGCCGGGGACACCGGGCGGACCGTTCCGGTCGGCGAGAGTCCGGGGTGCCACCACGAGGTGTGCTCGGCCTCCGAGTTCGTCGGCGCCCTGGCGTGCAGAATGCTCTCGAAAGAAGTGCACGAAGATGTAGAGATCAGATGCCTGAGATCCGGGGTCTACGGTTACCTGCAGCGAGCATTGGTGTGGTTCGCGGGCGCCGCGGGACCTTTCAGATCGCGGACAGTGACCGTGTTCACGCCAGAAGCAGACTCTGCGACAGAAAGCTGGACTCACACTTTGGCCCCGGGCTTAGACGTTCTGAAAACACGTAGCACGGGGTACCTCGTCTCCTGCAAAGACGCGTGCGGCGATAGGGAGGACGTGGCCGTTCTACTCGCCAGCTCCAAAGGCGTGATTCGCGTCAACTCCACCGGCAACCTGGTGTTGCATTCAACCCTCGGGACTTTCAAAGTGTCCGCGATGCAAGGAGAACCGGGGGTGCACGCCGTCATCAAGACCCCCGTGGACGACGCCGCGACCGGCGGCGGGGAGAACGACTGCGCGGAGGTGCACGTTCGCTGCAACCGTTCGCTGCGTGAGTTCTGCAGGCTGCACAGCCTCCCGAAAGGCGTGCGAGGTCCTGAAACCTGGAAGAGAACCGTACCGTGGTCAAAGACGAACCCGAGCTCATTTTGCTCAAAGGTGTCTGAATTAAAGTACAGATGGGAGTCGGGAAGGATGGACGTTTTGGAGGCGCTAGCGCGCGACTCTGGGAATCACTCGTGGTGTGGCAAGCGGACGCGAGACTGGAAGAGGTGTTCCGATGGGAAATTGATACCTATGAGAGAAAGGTTTTGGTACCTGGTCAACTACAAGGAGTCCTACGCTAGGCAGAACGAAGCTGAACATTTGAGCTCCGATACAAAAACCAACCCCGACACACGCGACGGAGATGAGGTCGGTGACAAAAGTGATTCCCAAAGCCAGGACGACAAAGAAGAAGAAGAAGAAGAAGAAGAAAGACCCGAACCCATCAGGGTGAACTGCGAGTGGCGAGACAAAGGCGTATCAGCGGTCCTCATACTCAATAATCGCCTCGAGATCGAATTGGTACCCGCTCTCCCCCGGAATGAAGGACACGTGTTCTTTGAGCCCGTACACAATGAGGAATACAGGACCAAGGTGACATTGGATGACAACGGTAGACTCATCAAGTATTACAAACCGCACACCTTTTCCTCCCTGATGTACGACGTGTGCACGGTGCTGGTTTACGGGTGCGGCCTGAGACCGGTGTTTGTGCACGGCTCATCTGACGCTGCGGGAAACAGGGTTCTGAATCTGGTCATGGGAACGGTTGCTCTAGCCAACAGACTCGCATCCGACGTGTATCCTAGTCACCCGAAGGTTACGATTGTGGTGCGCGAAGGGAGAGGGGAGATGTTAAACGTTGCTCGCCGCATCAGCCGCTGCATCGTGGTCACTGCAGACCGTGGCAGGAGAGCGGGGTGCCTCGCCTACGCGTTTAGAAAACTACCGCGCAACCTAGAAAGCGAGGCCTGCTCCCTTTGGACCGGGAATGACAACGTCGCCACACGCTACGCGTTCCCCGAGAAATTCGTCGGGGACGCCGGCGTGCGTGCATTCAATCAACTAATGACCATTTGGTCCTCTGCGTCCAAGAGAAGCGACGTGAAACATCCGGCTTGCTCACAGGACCCCAGATGGATAGGAATCATGCTGTGTCTAGCAGAGTGGGAAGGCCGGAGGGCTGTCGCGGACGCCGTAGCCCCCGGAGCGCTGGAGGCTCTGAGATCGAACCTGATGACGACGACCGTAGAATGACAACGAAAGTGAGAGACCTGTACGACTCGGCGTGCAGAGCGAGGTTGCTGGGAGACACGGACCCGCAACTGAGAGAATTCGTAGACTCGTTTGAGGAGCCCAAGCGCTCGTCCTCGACGCCCGACGAACCCTGTAACAAGCGGGTGAACGAATACACGGTGTGGCTTGCGGTCCGAGGTGTTGAGAAAGCCGAAACTATAGTCGGAAATCCGAGTCAACCGCTGACGCTGTCCGAAGCCGTTGGTGTCTACGCGAAGCTGAGTAGAGATTTCATCACGTGCTCTCGCGAGGAGTCCCTAAACACCTTGGACTCCCTGCAGGACTTTCTTTCGCTCATGCTCCGATACCCAATGGTGCCGCAGCTGGCTATGGACACCAAGGAGTGTCCCGAGTGTCACTTCGAAGCCGAGATCACGGTTGACACGTGGGAAGAAGTGAGGAGGAAGATATCGTGCTACCACTTTACGCTCAGGCACGAGCAGTTCGTGTTTGCGCGGAAAGAGACTCCTGCGGCGGACGCGGCCGAGGCGCGCGATCTCGACGTTGACCACGATGGAGAAATGGTGAGAGCCGGAGCGTGCGGCAGCGTATTCCTAACCGACGCAACCGGGGGCGAGCGCCACGCGGACGACGCCGCGAAGCCCACCAAGTTCCTAGAGCAGTTGGAGTCGCTCAAGATACGTGACGAGATAACAAAGCAGAAGACGCTGGGTAAAGAAATATTACTTCAACTCAGATCACATAGCCGCACACTGGACGAACTAGAGGCGCCCAGGTATCTCAGCGCCTATCCCCTTCGCTGCCTTTACCAATTCTACGGCTCCCTAAACAGGAGCCGCGAGAGAGCCCGCTCTCTATCGACGCAATACCCCGAAGCGGCGGGGGACGTGCGCCGAGCTCGGCTGAAACTCGAGGAGCTGAGAATGAACCTAACGTCCACGGCATCCACGGGCACCAACGACAAGCTGCTCTCTTACGTGTGCATGGCGATGATAAACCCCGTCCGTAGATACAACCCGAGATACAACGTCACGGCTCAGAGAGTTGTGTTATTCAAGCACCTGATAGCATCGGGGTTTCCCATAGAGACCGCATCGAGTCTGGTGAAGAACATAAACGCGTCCAAGAGAGTGTCCCTGATCTCCTTACCGTTGGACGAGGGGGTGGCGCGACAGTTGAAAAAAACCGTTCAGCCTACCGCCTACAACAGAAAGATAGCGTCCCTCGTATGGGTATTCTCGCACATCACCGCATATTGTACACTCAGACAGCTGAATCATGGATACGTACGAATGGGAGACTCGCCCGAGGACATGGCGTGCGACGGGATCTACGTCTTTGACCGAGACCACGTGGGCTTCAGATTGTCCCGGACGCCTGAGCTCTCAAGCGCCACAGAGTCTACAGGGGCAGCGGCCTCGGCGTACGTGCCCTTCTCACGAGTCTTGGAACTGCTTGCACTGCGGGATAGCGTTCATGAGAGACTTTGCCGATAGCGTCGTCAGATCCGGACCTGAGCGGTCTTACGATGCGCTGGTGCAGTTTGGTAACGCTCCCATAACCGGTATAGTCAACCTACAGTGGAAACGCGAGGCCCTGGAGAAACACATGGCTGAGCGCGCAAAATGCTCCTCTGTCAAGTCCGAGACGCTACTCCGCGAGTACGTGGGGAAAAGGCAGAGTCGGCAGGAGGTGCGCTCTAAGCAGCAGCAGCAGCAGTGGAATTCCTCTATCAAGTGGAAAGCCCCGGTCTGCATGCAAAGGAGGAACAAAGTGTCTGGGAAGTCAACGAGACAGAGAAGACAACGACGGCCCAACGGACAACCCGAGCCTGTATCGAGTTGAACGAGCAAAGTCACGTAGACCCTGATTCAATGTTGTTGATATGTGTGTGGTGTACAAACGTCTGAATAAAGCACTTTGACGCCAACATTCATTGCATCGTCATTTATTTCTCGGTCTCTCGTACACATATACTCGGCAGACATACATGCATGTATATTGCACACAAACAAACACCAGAGCAACCTAAGTTTGACCGTTTCTGCTGCTATGAGTTCTGCAAACGCATCATCACCTTTGCCTCCGAATATGTGCAACAATGAGTCCACTCGAGTCGAAGGAGGACCAAAATGTCTGGGAAGACAACAGCCCAAAGGACTGTACAAAGTTGAACGAGGACCAAAATGTCTGTAAAGTCATCGAGACAAAGAACACAACAGCCCACTGGACAACCCGAACGTGTACCGAGTTGAACGAGCAAAGTCACGTAGACCCAGGTACAATGTTGTTGATATGTGTGGTGAACAAATGTCTGAATAAAGCATTTTGACACCAAGATTCATCTCATCGTTTTTATTTCTTGGTCTCTTGTACCCATACAAATATGCTCAGAACTTTGGAGGTCTCTAAGCTTGTTGGCTGCCTCGAGCTCGGAACTTTGGAGGCATGGAAGCCTCTCGGCCGCCTCGAGCTCGGAACTTTGGAGGCTTGGAAGCCTCTCGGCCGCCTCGAGCTCGGAACTTTG
>JAVQJF010013486.1:0-47647 GCA_036023855.1 Gadopsis marmoratus | reverse complement strand
GTGACCAGACGAGAGAGGGGGGGCGGCACGAGGGGGGGGGTTGATGGCTTAGGGAGAGAGGGAGGAGAGAGCAAGGGAGAGGGAGCGAAGGAGGGAGGGAGAGTTGCTGTTGCTGTGTCTTTGTGTTGTGCCGATTGGGTAAATTGCAGTGGCAGAGTATAGCAGGGCCTGCATGGCCTGTATCTCAGGATGAGGCTAATGAAAGATTTATCAGCGGCTGCAGCATTTACTAAATACAACCAGAGGCTGATCTCTCCACATTGAGTCCTGCTGTTAACGTCACACACGCTTACACGCACACATACAAATAGACACACACAAGCAGTGCTGCTACTGTACCACCAGCCGTGACCAAGCCCCGAAAATTTAACATCTTGTACAGACAGAGAAGTTGTTAAGGCAGCTGGGGAAATGTATATGAACTAATGAAGTGTATAATATTACCATAACATTTAATGTATGCCGTGCTGTGATAATGAGCCTGCCTGAGTTTTCTCCATTTCACATGTCCTCAGGGCAGAAACATGTCAGTGTATATGAATGTGAATAATACAGTCCATGCTTATGTTGTCTTGGTGTCAAATAATTTTTTTAATCATCACCTCTTTCCCATTGAATATTAATTTGGCAGTCTTGTTTATGTTATTCACTCTGTCATATATGTATCAATAGTCATTTGACCAATTCGACATCTAACATAGTCACAAAATGTCATACATTTCAATTTATTCACTCAACTGTGTCAATTTTATAAACTAGTTATGTTCTAGATTAATATTCCCATTTCTCCTACAGTATGTCTATGTGATCTATGGGTTACTATATATCAGTGTGACATGGGGCCATGTTACTCTCTTTCAACTCTGATGTTTATTATGTCAATCTGCTTCAGTGCAGTAATAATTTTGTAATTGCAGATTTGTTGTGTTTTTAAATACTTAATGTGAAGCCTTTTTCTTTTATAAAATAATTTTAAATATATCTAAACTCATACTACACAAATTACATTTTTAACATGTTTTTGTCTCCCCCCTCCTCTCTCTCCCTCCACCGTCTGCCAGGAGTGAATGCCATATCCAAAGAGGTTACCGGACCGAATGCTATGGTGAAACATTCCCTCCTGCCCGATCGACAAATTGAAAGTCCACCCAAAAGGCCAAAGTCTGCTGAGGGGAAGACCTCTGCCAATGAGCAGGTAAAGGTTTGTCGAAAATCAAAAGGAAACTGCCAATTGTGCTACAATAGCAACACTCTTAACAGTGTTACTGGTGAAGGGTGTGTTCTAGCTGATCCTCAAAGTGGCAACCGTGGACATCTAGCTGTTTTCACCTTTCCAGAGAAAATGCACAAGTAGGGTGTGGAGCTTTTTGTGCATCTATTTAGAGTGGACATCCAGCAATTCATTTTCCAAAGAAATTGTTACATGTTAGGTACAGAAAGCTAATAGCCAATGAGGCATAATCAATAATGAAATCTAACCTTCACTGTCTCTGTGGGTTAAGCTAATGGGAAGATACTGTGAACTGTAAGAAGCAGAAATGCTAAGCTAAGCATTTAGCAATTGTTGGCGCCGGCTTTCTATCAAAGAGTTAAACGCAGCCCACCATTCCTTGCCTGACAGAGCTTTTTAGTGTCAAGCACAGTGGGCCAGCCTTAAGTGGAATACCTGCACTAGCCTTAGGCCTCCCTCCCTACTACTTTCCCCCTTTTTGCATCTCTTTAAATTATATGTGTTTTTAAATTAGATTATGAAGTATTAGCTTGTCTGGTTCTGGGCCCTGCAAGGAGGGAGGACTTAGTCATTTCAGAAATGGATTCTATTAAGACAGGTGGTGGGGAGGCAGCTATGTTCAGAGTACTCCCTGTAATGAGGGCAAGGCGTAGCTTGGAAGAGTACACACCTTTGTCATCTGTAATAACCTGATTAGAAATTCTGGCCAGTTGTGTTTAATTGCTTATAAATTTGCATGAGTTGAGAGACTTTAGTGAATTACCCAACATGGTTGTCTACATTTTCTTTTTTAAGGTGGGCATGGGGGTTTGGTGGGGAGAGGTGAATGTGGTGGAATGAGGTGAGTGGGCAGTGAAGAAAAGAAAGCCCTGTAAAAATGGAATTTGATGCTGCAGATATGTGGTTATTTTCACCCCTAACAGTGCAGGAAGCGTGGTTCTTCAATGTCTTGCTCAATCCCGTGTTTGTTTGTAGAAAGTGATGTCTGGCCATTTGTTTATTGAGGCAGACGGTGGACAACCAGCTATGCTAATGGCTCTGTTGTGCAAGAGTGATACCCACTATGCAGTATATCTTGTGCAAAAAGTAATTCCTGCTCTTGGATTCATTTTTACTTTGCACAAAATGTCCTTTTTCTTGGCTGCCATTTAATTATTTCCCCACTCCCAACTAGACACTTATATTGTCTTGTTTTTTTAGGTTCAGCAGTGTCCATATTGCAACTATAGCAGTAAAGATGCCAACCGTATGCAGCTCCATGTGATGTCCCAGCATTCCATGCAGCCAGTGATCCGCTGCCCACTGTGCCAGGATGTCCTGAGCAACAAGATTCACCTGCAGCTGCATCTCACCCACCTTCACAGTGTGGCTCCTGACTGCGTGGAAAAGCTGATTCTGACTGTATGTAGAAGTAATGATTATGAATAAGATTTCTGTGTGTATGTGTGTATCAGCACAAATTTGTTCTTGCACAGTTGCAAAAGAAAAAGTAAAGGGTGGTACTTAGCAGTTTCAATAAATAAAGGAATGTTTATTGTAATTGCAGAATATGAATATGCTGTAGTGTGTGAAGTGTTATACTTTTTAATACTCGTTTTGAGAAGTGAACCTGCAATGGAAAAATAGTAATCATTGCCTGTGGTCTCTGTGTAGTTTAGGGCAAGGGCTTACAGCAAGATTCCCAAAAAACATTTCCCATGCATTTTTTGTACTCTTTTGAGATACTGCCATAACCGGGAATGTTCTCTCTTTGAAATAAGATTGGTTGTAAAGGCAAGCAGCAAGGTGAAACAGTTTCTCAACATTTACAAATATTGGAGATATAATCTACAATCTCACATGGTTATTTTATATTGATATGATAATGAAGACATTTGTTTGGTCTTGCTAGGTTGTCGGACCTGACACAGCATCACCAAATAATATAATGCATCCCCAAACTGGTCAAGACAAAGGTCTGTCTTTGATGGATTCCTCTACCTCTCTTACTGATGGGTCAGGAAAGTCTCAAGGTGAGCAACATTTGGTACTGCGATTGTTTTCACTCTGTCATTAAGTTAAATTTGATTTTAATATATGAATGTATGCATAATTCTTACATTTACTGAGTTGTTTGTCATTTATCAGAAAGTAAGAATGATAAGTAAATTATGCTTTATTGCATTCAATTGCATTCAAATGTTAGCTGGGATTGGCTCCAGACCCCCCCTGCAACCCTTCGGGATAAGCAGTCTGGTTAATGAATGAATGCATTCAATTGCAATGCAGAAATATGTATTGTACTTACAAATTGTGTTTTCTACCTTTAGGAAACATCTCAAAGGATGAGCTGAGCAGTCAAGACAAGAATGAATTGGACCTGCAGGTTGAGGAACTCAAGCCCCGAAAGGAGGCTTCAGAGGTCCCAGGCTGGAAGAGAGCCAGTGGGTTAGGACATGATAGCAAGTCCCCTGATACCCTACAGGACCATCTCAGTGAGCTCCAAAGGCTTCAGCAGCAGCAGCAGCAGCTCTCAGTATCTGATCGTCATGTCTACAAATATCGTTGCAACCATTGCAGCCTGGCCTTCAAGACAATGCAGAAGCTTCAGATACATTCCCAGTACCATGCCATCAGAGCAGCTACTATGTGCAGCCTTTGCCAGCGCAGCTTCAGGACGTTCCTGGCCCTCAGGAAGCATTTGGAAAATGGACACCCTGAGCTTAGTGATGCTGAGGTGCAGCAACTCATAGGAAATCTGCCACTGAATGGAGATATCACTGAGAGTGAGGCCAGGGCCTTGGAGGAAGCTCAGGCCTTTGAACATGACTTGGACAAAGACGATGAGCTGGACCAGGAAGAGAAGCCCAGTCCTACAGGAAGTGACAGTAGCTCTCTGCTTGATGACACGGGAGCAGAACCTAAACGGACCCTACCATTTAGAAAAGGGCCAAACTTTACAATGGAGAAATTTTTGGACCCTTCTCGGCCTTATAAGTGCACAGTATGTAAGGAATCCTTCACCCAGAAGAACATCCTCCTAGTCCACTATAATTCAGTTTCCCACCTGCATAAGTTGAAGAAAGTTCTTCAAGAGGCCTCAAGTCCAGTTCCACAAGAGACAAGCAACAGCATTGACAACAAACCATTCAAATGCAATATTTGCAATGTTGCCTACAGCCAAAGTTCAACACTTGAAATTCACATGAGGTCAGTACTCCACCAGACCAAAGCCAGAACAGCCAAAACTGAAATGAGCAGCAGTAGCAGTACCACTGGCACGAGTGGTCCGGTGCCTGCAAAAAGTCCAGCCCCAAGCACACAAGGGAACAACAACAACCCAGACGCTGCTAGAAGTGGAACACCATCTGCTAACAAAGAAAACACTGTGGAACCCAAAGAAACTAACAGCAGCAACAACACAAAACAAACAACAACTACTGACCACATTTCAGCACAGGCAAGCAGCCACCAGTCAGCGCAGGCCTCAGCCCAACTGCAACTGCAGCTTCAACATGAACTCCAGCAACAGGCTGCCTTCTTCCAGCCTCAGTTCCTTAATCCAGCTTTCTTCCCCCATTTTCCAATGACTCCCGAAGCACTGCTGCAATTTCAACAGCCACAGTTTCTCTTCCCCTTCTACATCCCAGGAGCAGAGTTCAACCTTAGTCCAGAACTTGCATTGCACTCAGCAGCAGCTTTTGGAATGCCTGGCCTTACTGGATCATTCCTAGAGGACCTGAAGCAACAGATGCAACAGCAGCACCAGCTGCAGCAGGCTCAAGCCCAGCAACAGGCTCAGCAGCAACAGCAGCAAGCCTCTCAGACACAGCAACAGAAAAACCAGCAATTGCAGAACCACAAACCCAAAATGGAATCCAGCACTGTGTCAGTTTCAGAAATTCAGATGTCAAGAGAGGCAGAGGACCACCTAGAAAAACAAGAAAACAGAGCAAAGATGGAAAATGCAGGTGATGCATTAAGTGATGGTGGAAAAGACCCTAAAAAGTCAAAGTTCCCAGAGCCACTGATTCCTCCTCCACGCATTGTGTCAGGAGCAAGGGGAAATGCAGCCAAAGCACTACTAGAGAACTTTGGTTTTGAACTGGTCATCCAGTATAATGAAAACCGACAAAAAAACCAAAAGAAAAATAAAGATGGAGTTGAACAGGCGGAAATGAACACTGATAAGCTTGAGTGTGGGATGTGCGGAAAACTCTTTTCCAATATGCTTATTCTCAAAAGCCACCAGGAACATGTGCACAGTCACTTTTTCCCATATGTGGAGCTGGAAAAGTTTGCCCAGCAATACAGAGAAGCCTACGACAAACTCTATCCAATAAACCCTGCTTCACCTGAGACTCCACCACCACCACCACCACCTCCTCCTCCTCCTCCACCGCCTCCTGCTCCAGCCCCAGTGACAGCTCCTCAGCCTACTTCTACATCAATGACCAAGCCCCAAACCCCAGTACCTTCACCAGTTCCTGTCCCCCATCAGACCCCACACCAACCCTCTCACCAGGCACCGCCACCCCCTCCTCCACCACCTACTGCCCCTCCTGCATCTCCCCAAGTGCAGCTCCCTGTTCCTTTGGATTTACCCCTTTTTCCACCTCTAATGATGCAGTCTGTCCAGCATCCAGGCCTGCCCCCTCAGCTGACCCTCCAGCTGCCCACTATGGACTCTCTTTCCACAGACCTTACACAGCTCTGCCAGCAACAATTGGGTCTTGATCCAAACTTCCTCCGCCAGTCCCAGTTTAAGCGACCACGCACCCGTATCACAGATGACCAGCTTAAGATCCTCCGTGCCAACTTTGACATCAACAATTCCCCCAATGAAGAGCAAATTCAGGAGATGTCAGAGAAGTCTGGCTTGCCCCAAAAAGTCATAAAGCACTGGTTCCGTAACACTCTCTTTAAAGAGAGGCAGCGAAGTAAAGACTCTCCCTACAATTTTAATATTCCTCCTATTACTACATTGGAAGATATTCGAATGGAGCCCCAGCTCAGTGCACATGAATACTACAGAACTGACTCAGCCATGAACAAGAGGTCCTCCAGGACCAGATTCACTGATTACCAGTTGAGGGTACTTCAAGATTTCTTTGACACTAATGCTTATCCGAAGGATGATGAGATTGAGCAGCTCTCCACTGTGCTCAACCTACCAACTCGGGTCATTGTGGTGTGGTTCCAGAATGCCCGCCAAAAAGCTCGCAAGACCTATGAAAACCAGGCAGATTCTAAAGACAATGAGAAAAAGGAGCTGACCAATGAGCGATACATCAGAACCAGTAACATGCAGTACCAGTGTAAAAAGTGCAGCATTGTGTTCCCACGCATCTTTGACCTTATCACTCACCAGAAAAAGCTGTGTTATAAGGATGAAGATGAGGAAGGTAATGAGGACAACACCTGTGAAGAATACATAGATTATGTTGAGCAAGGTCCAGCTAAGACTACCCAAGTACCTTTAGAGCCACCCAAACAGTCCCAAGGAACTGCCACCAGTTCTGGCTCAAGCTCACCTGTGATGGCCTCTCCTCGTGCCAGCATGGGGAAAACCTCTCCCAAGCCAGATTTTGCCCCTGAAACTGAACCTAAACAAACTGAGACTGCCTCCTCACCAGTGATAAAGTCACTACCAGAACCCAGACCATCTAAGGCTTGCACACCTCAGCCACCTCCTCAGAAAGCTCCCCAGCCACAAATTTCAAGACCCCATTCCCAGCCACAGGCAGCTACAGTGCCCTCAAGTCCACTCTCCCTTGCCCTTTCCTCACTCACAAACAGCCTCCCACACCAGATGCTTCAGTACCAGTGTGACCAGTGTAAGATTGCATTCCCCACTGTGGAGCTATGGCAGGAGCACCAGCACATGCATTTCCTGGCTGCCCAAAACCAATTCCTTCACTCTCAATTCCTTGAAAGGCCCATTGATATGCCCTATATGATATTTGACCCCAACAACCCCCTAATGGCTAGCCAGTTGTTATCTGGAGGCCTCTCCCAAATCCCCTCTCAGGGTAGCTCTGGTTTGGCCTCTGTTTCAGGCTCTGGGCCAATGAAGAGAAAACTGGATGACAAGGACGAAAGTGTTAATGATAAAGATGGTGGAAACAGCAGTGAAGAGCAACACAGAGATAAACGTTTGAGAACTACCATCACACCAGAACAACTGGAGATTCTCTATGACAAATACCTACTTGACTCTAACCCAACAAGGAAGATGTTGGACCACATTGCACGAGAGGTTGGCTTGAAAAAGAGAGTTGTTCAAGTTTGGTTCCAAAACACTCGTGCAAGAGAGAGGAAGGGGCAGTTTAGGGCTATAGGGCCCTCCCAATCCCATAAAAAATGTCCCTTTTGCAGAGCACTGTTCAAGGCTAAATCTGCTCTAGATAGCCACATACGATCTAGACACTGGCATGAGGCTAAGCAGGCAGGCTTTAGCTTGCCACCAAGCCCAATGATGAATCAAGACCATGAAAGAGGTGAAAGCCCAAATAAGTATAATTTCTTTGACTACTCACTACTGCCTACCAAGACTGAGCCAAATGAGTATGAGCTGCCTGCTGCATCCTCCACTCCAGTCAAACCAACCGAGGCACAATTAAAAAACTTCTTAAGCCCTTCATCCTTTAAAGCTGAAAACTGTGATGAAACTGACGGGCCTAATATAAATTCAGCAGAAGCCTCATCTTATGATCTCAGTAAGATGGACTTTGACGAGACCTCATCAATTAATACAGCCATTAGTGATGCTACAACTGGAGATGAGGGTAATAACAATGAGGTTGAGAGCCTCACATCCAATGGGGACAAGCTGAGTGACAACAAGAGTGGCCTGGCATCAAATTCTGATTGTGGCAATGAAAGGTTCCAATTCAGCATGGTGAGCCCCTCCCTCAGCTTCTCTGGAAAAGATTATGACTCTTACTTTAGCTCCAGAGATGATGACATGGACGAAAGCAATGACAGGAGTGAATCATCAAGTCTAGCTGATCCCAGTTCTCCTAGTCCCTTTGGTAACCCCTTCAAGTCCGGGAAAGGCAGCAATGCTGGGGACAGGCCAGGCCACAAACGATTCAGGACCCAAATGAGTAACCTGCAACTCAAAGTCCTCAAAGCCTGTTTTAGTGACTACCGCACTCCTACAATGCAAGAGTGTGAGATGCTGGGCAATGAGATTGGACTCCCCAAGCGTGTTGTCCAGGTGTGGTTCCAGAATGCCCGTGCTAAAGAAAAGAAATTCAAGATTAACATTGGAAAGCCATTCATGATAAGTCAAGGCTCACCAGACGGGCCCCGACCTGAGTGTACTTTATGTGGTATAAAGTACACTGCCCGGATGTCTGTCCGAGACCACATCTTCTCCAAACAGCACATCGCCAAAGTGCAAGAAACCCTGGGAAACCAGGTAGATAGAGAAAAGGACTACCTAGCACCAACCACTGTCCGTCAGCTGATGGCCCAGCAAGAGCTGGACCGCATGAAGAAAGCTGGTGAGGGACTGCCTGGCCAGCAGAAACAGACTGCAGTGGACAACAATAATGCACTTCATGGCCTCAGCCTACCCTCGGGCTACCCAGGGTTATCTGGCCTTCCGCCAGTGCTACTTCCTGGGGTCAATGGGCCATCATCACTTCCTGTTTACCCACCCAACACACCTGGTGAGTTAGTATGACAAACAGTGACAAGAAAAGTGAAATAGACTAGAAGCTTTATGAACTGAGCTTTATCATGCACTATTTTATTCTACTATACTACTGTTTATTCTGTATCACAGTGGTGTTTGTCAAAAAGTCTTATTTTTTAAAACTATTTTAAAATTAAAAATGGTGGGAGTTAGTGCATGCATAATGTCATCATCAGAGTTGAACTGCTAATTGATAATTCAGAGATTTTTTTACAACAAATGTGTCTATATCATGGCTTTTGTTTGTGTTGTTTGTTTTTCCCCTTATTGTAGGTTTGGTATATTTATATTATAATATATTGGCAGGTTGAAATTATCATAAAGCGCATGTGACAGTTTTGATCCATAACAAAATCTTAACAAGAGACATAAAGACTCAGCCAGTGACAAATTAAGCATCATTATCTTGTCATACAAACTAATTTCCATAGTGATTTGGGGATGAATATTTAAATATTGAATATTTCCATATTTATATACCACTGTATTTCAGCTTTAGCGTCTCCCGGTGCTGGCATGCTTGGGTTCCCTACACCAGCCACCCCCTCTCCTGCCATGTCTCTCAGCACTACCCCAACCAAGACTCTTCTGCAGACTCCTCCTCCTCCTCCTCCTCCTCCTCCTCCACCTCCTCCTCCTCCTCCTCCTCCTGTTCCCTCCACACCATTGGCAGCAGTAAATCATACAGAGCAGCAAGGTAAAGACTCAGAGAGAGACAGCAGCAAGAAGCCAGGAGACAAGCCACTTCAGATGAAGGTGAAGGACCGAGGGAACGAAAGCAGCTCACGCCCTGAGACCCCCAGCATGGCCAAGAAAAGGGAGAAACCCAGTCCAGCTCCAGAGAAACAAGGAAATGAGACTGCACTGGACGCCACACAGCTTCAGGCACTTCAGAATGCTCTTGCTGCAGGTGATCCCAGCTGTTTCTTGGGGGGGCAGTTCCTGCCCTACTTTCTACCTGGATTTCCCAACTGCTTTTCTCCCCAGCTTCCTAGAGGGCTCCAAACAGGTGGCTATTTCCCACCACTGTGTGGAATGGAGAACCTGTTTCCATATGGCCCAGCAGCAGTCCCACAAGCTGCCATGGCTGCTGGCCTCTCCCCAACTGCTCTTCTACAGCAGTACCAGCAGTACCAGCAGTCCCTCCAGGATTCACTGCAGAAGCAACAACAACAGCAGCAGAAACAACTTGAGCAACAGCAGAGACAACAGCAGCAACAGAAACAAACCCCTGCGAAGACACCCCAGAGCATACAGAGCACCACCACCAACTCCTTCAAACCAAAAGAAGCTATAGATGCTAAGGATGAAACCAACAAAGGCTCTTCAACAGAAAGCACAAAAGAAGAATCGAAAACAGATACCAAAAGTACCATGGATTTTCCAGACGCTTTTATTGTACCGTCCGTCAAGCATGAGTTTATATGCAGGAAGTGCCAGATGATTTTTGCTGACGAAGATTCAGTGGTGCGTCATCAGAAGTCCTTCTGTTACTTCGGACATCCTTTTACTGACCCGCAAGAGACAGTGCTTCGAAAGGCAGTGAGCAACTACGCGTGTGTTGCCTGTAATGTGGTTGTTAACGGGAATGAAGCACTTGGCCAACACCTTCAGTCGAGCTTGCACAAAGAGAAAACAATCAAACAAGCAATGAGAAATGCCAAAGAGCATACTAGATTATTACCTCACTCTGTCTGCTCCCCTACTCCTAACACCACATCTACCTCGCAGTCTGCAGCTTCTTCTAATAACACCTTTCCTCATCTCTCTCACTTGTCCATGAAGTCCTGGCCAAATGTCCTGTTCCAGGCCACCACAGCCCGGAAAGCTGCTTCCTCCTCCCCGTCTGCCTCTCCTCCTCCCCCCCTCTCCTCACCTTCAACGGTTACCTCAACTTCCTGCAGCACCTCAGGGGTTCCAACCTCACTACCCACCGAGAGTTGTTCAGATGAGTCTGACAATGAGCTAAGCCAGAAGCTGGATGACTTAGATAACGCGTTGGAAGTCAAGGCTAAGTCGGCCTCTGGCCTAGACGCGAGCTTCAGTAGTATCAGAATGGATATGTTCAGTGTGTAGGAGTGACAAAAGGATCCCTTGCTTAAAGAAAAAAATAAGACTTTTTAAACTGCAGTTCCAAAGTTTCTCTTAACCCAAAAAATTACAGTACCAAATGATTGACTCAGGATTGTTTTTCCCATATTGATATGCTGGCAAGATATTGATTGATTTTTGTTATGGACAGAACTGTTGCAGATGCTTGACTGAGCTTATATTGTATACAAAAACATGGAGTAGGAAAAAATCCCACAGGCTCCCTTGGGGGGGCTTGTTTCAAGCCAAAAACTCTCACGATAGCAAATTGCACCTCAGCTGGATTGTTTTCCAAATGCTAGCATGTACTGTATGGGATGACGATCCAGAACCCTCAAAGAGAATCTCTCTTAGTTTAGATAGGTGTAATTCAGTAGCTTTAAATTCTCAGGTCAGAACATAACATTTCTCATTTGTTAAAGCAGCAACAAGCCTGGGTACACTTGGCTTATAACCAAAACATGTCAAGCTTTATCGGACGCATTTCCTTGATGTGTATAGAGTACCAAGAGACAATATTACTGTTACAGTGGACGATGTGCATATCCTTTTAGTTTTGCCCTACAAAGACAGTATGGTTTTGCCACTGAGGGAATTTAGAATGGTGAAGTAAATGTGTATGATGCCCCTGTGTTTGCCAGTTTGTATTACAACAAGCTGTATCTATTTCCCACCCCCCTTTTTTCTTGTAGTATATACTAATCTGTGCCAACTCTTACCCTCTCACTTTTACCTCTGCTCACACCCTTTTCTGAAGAGGTAATAACTCTAGTTTTGATAGACTCTCTCGGATTATGTGAATATAACATTTTTCATTTGTGAATTGCTGTACTGTTACGGTACCTGCTTGTGTCTGGACTATAGTGCACTTATTTTGTTTTTATTTGTCTTTTTATTATTTGAGTAGGCCATTTGTTAATTTAATAGAATTTTTTCTGTATGTATGTTTGTGTTTTAATTATTATTTGTGTCTATTGCAGCAGCATATTGGTCCAAATTTGTTACAGGATTGATGCCTAACAATCTAGAGACCTATTTAACAATTGGTGCATCCATGAAAGCAGTACTGTATACTTGAAACTGTTAAGGTACAAGTTGGTCACAATGTTAAAAAAGGTATGATCATTTGCTATACGTTTTCAAATATGCTGCTTTAAAAGGGGGACAACAGCATTTTTGTTGTATATTAAAAACATTTTCATGTACTTGTAGGACTTTAAACAGTGTTAGACCTATACACAGCCATTTAGGTGCATAGGTTGACGTCCTCCCATCAATTCTCTGGGCACTTCTGATGATCTACAGTTAAAGTCAACATTTTAATTTTTCCACATTTAGTGATTTCAACATTACAAAGTATTACCTTACAACGTTTTGCTGCTACTGTGTAATGTTATTTTGCTTGCCATAAATTCTCTCAACTTTCTACCAGACATAATACTGATCCATTAATTGCTTTGCTTTGCTATCTTTTATTTTATATTATTTTGTTTTTTTGCTGTGGAACTAAGAATGTGAAAGCTGTCAAAGGGTGTTCAATTTTTTACGAATCACTTTCTAGTTTGGTAATTGAAACCAATGTGATTCATTCCAAAGTAACAGAAGGCTATTTGTATGAAAGAAAAAGGCTTGTGAACAAAGAAAGCTAAGCTGTTGTACATATTCGTAGTTGGCTGTGCATGGTACAAATTTATTAATATGAAGAAATGCAAAAATGTATTGCTTTTGGTATTTCCTATTCTGAGATGAGCAAGTAGCATGTAATGCAACTGTTTGACAGGTTAAATCAAATCATGTTTAGTTATTGTTTCAAACAATGAAATCAAGTAACATTTCCTCTTATGTTTTATTATTGTAAAGGTGTTTTTTTTCCAACGTTTTAAAGCAAAATGTCAGTTTTTAATTTTCTGCGTGAGCTTTTTAAATGTCATTATTTGGATTTTTAGTATTTTAACATTTACTTTAATCCTGAAGACACTTTTCGATTGTGTTTCATAAGAGACATCCTGGCCTCCCAAGGTGCAATTCTGCCATTGTACAAACATGAGCGACTGTCCTGATTCCAAAGGCTTTCACAACTCTGGCTTTTTGCCTTTCCCCACTCTGTGGCTCAGCATTATAAGACTGAACTGTCAGCTAGCATCATGTGCTAAGATGTTAGCATCAGACAGGACGCTTTCCACACCAAGGACTGGTAAAAGCTAACAAACCAACAAAAAGGATGGTCCAACAATATAACTGTACATAGATATTGCAACTGCACAGCAGCCAAAAAGAAAAAAAAAATGGACTTTTTAAAAAAAAAAAAATGGATGGATTGTGTCATGTTTATGGGGACAGCCTTCAAAAGGTTGAAATAGGAATTGTTCTTCTGGATGTCAAAGGGATTTTCATGGCGCAATCATATCCTACACAATATGTACTCTTCAACATCTGGGTTACATAGGAAATGCACCCTGAGGTTTTAATAAGAAGAAGCCCCTATGGCTAAAACTTTAAATAAACTAAACCAAAAATGTTATTGATGTTTTATATATAGAGAGTAGTCGCATTAGTTTTTGTTACTGTACTGTTTGAGGTCTCAACTGTACCGTATCACGGTAATAACATGGTTTTGAAACCTTTTTTTTATTTTGTCACAGACCTGTTGTCATAGTTGAAATGACGTTTATTGTAGATGGTATTTGAACAACTTCTGGAAATAGTTCATCAAGTATGTTTGTTGCTCATTGTTGTGATACATTAAAAACTGTATCTGCAAACCAGTTTGGTCTCATCAAATATTCTTTCTCTCATGTTCTAAACACCTGATGTTAGAAGATTATCTTATTGTGAAGTTTCATTAACTTGACTTAGCTTTTTGTGTTTAGTTAAACGTTATATGCACACACAAAAATTTATATTCACAGTATACAATATGTAGTATTTATATAATGTCACATCAATGTTCCACCAAGCATTTTTAATGCAGTGCTTAAAATCTTCATGTCCATGAATGTACTCTTTATCTCATATATTATAATGTGATGTAGTATATATATTGCATATATTGCCATATTACAAAATAATTTTGTGGTTTGATTAGCAATTGTTTAAATATTTTGACAGTAACTTAGAATATACAGCTGTTAACCAGTACACTGTAAATTACAGTTTTATTAGTGTCACTGAAATTGCCAATTGTGCTCTAAATGAGCGTTGCATTATAGACTGAAGTGGCTAATTTGCCATGCATTTTGCACATTTCTTTTCACATTTCTTTTAATTAAGGCACAACATTTTCAAAAACTTTCAAATATACCTCTGTCATACTGTTAACAAAACGTACCGTTTCAACATCCCTCTAATAATTGTAATTTCGGTCACTGACAGACTAAAATTCTAAATGGGTACTTCCCGTCATTACACTATTTGTGGTAATTGGACTCTAAGCAGATGCAGGGGATTATGTGTGGAAGTGTCTGCTAATCTGGATCTGATCAGGTGCAGCTCTAGACCCCTCCCATTAAAAAGGAGAAGTCCACAATAAATATTCACATCCATGGAGAGCAAAGATCATCTGTTATTACCTAAAATTGGTAACGTTGATCCTTTTATTACAGGCATGTAAACCCATGCTTATGTGTTCAACAGAGTGTATATATCATTGGCAATGAAGCACAGCATTAAAGGGAAAAAGTTCATAATATTTTTAATATAGATTTCAAATTGTATATAGATGGATCAGAAATTGTGTTTTGTGCCGCCGACTATACTGCTTTTAAATTTCTATTTAGAAGCTAGATGCTCGCCAGTGTGAGACAGGAGGGTGACGTTTTAGATGTGAGGTCAACAGATGCTGTCACATTAAAAATTGCACCTCAGGAACACCTCAACACAATACATCACACCCTGCCAGCGAGACGTGTTCGCCACCAGTGTCAGGGTCACGGAGAAAGCCGACATTCACAAGTCGTTAAATCCACCTAATGAAATTTCACAAGGGCAGCAAAAATGAAGGGGAAGATGAGGATCCTTTCACTCTGGCAGAATCGGTTGTGGCCTTTATTGTTTCGCTTAACACACTTCAGTGTGCAGTGAAACAGCCGACATGTAAAAGCCTCAAAAACAGCTTTTTTTTCTCCCCCCTTCTGACTTCACCCCTCGCCCTTGACGAATGTGCTCAGCTCGCAGGGTGCAACTGTTCTGCTGAATGGCCCTTTCCTGTTGCTCACCCTTAAAGCGCAGGCGGTTGCCGAGGTGTAGGGCTTTCCACCCCCCGCGCCATATTATGGGATTGAATTGCGCTTGACCTTTTTGGAGAACAATGGCTGAAGGCCTTTCATTTTTCTGGCCTTCACAGCGCCTAGAAGAAGGACCTCTTTACGCTGTGTTTTCGCTGTGGTCTGCCAGTAATTCACAAGCAGGATGACAGGGTGATGTATGCACAGTAAATGTGCGTGCGTGTGTGTTTGTGCACGTGAGGGTATACACAAGTGTATTGTTTGCCAATTCTGACTCATATCTACTGAAATGATTGTTTATAGGTCAAACAAAATATACAACCTTAAAAAAAAGAACCATTTTGATGTGTATTTTGGGGGCCACCCAATTTTGCTACCTAACTGCACTGTCCTAGAATAAAAAGGCCCTCTGAAGAGAAGAGTAGTTCATAGTAGTTCAGACACAGCTTTGCTAAAGAGGCCGCAGCAGTGAGCGGTCTTGCCCTGAATACACGATAAAAGGTTTACTGTAAATTCTAAATGGCATTTTCTGCAACCCATACATCACTCATGACCATTAGGTTCCACCCTCACTGCACAGTGCGCCCTTCTAGCCACAGCTTTCCAGATGATACAGTACAGAGGCTGCAGTTCAGGCAGATCTGCCTTTGAATAGCCTGCAGCCAATGGATTTTCTCTGGATAATACAATGTTTGGGACAGAGAGGCAGGGATTAGTCCAGACGGATACATCCACCACCCCCCACATGCCCAATCTAATTAGACTGGAATCAGTTTAAGATGAAAGCAAGCCCTAGCATCACCGCACTAAATACTGGAATTAGTATTCCCCGCATGGGAATTTAATGACGGAGGCTGAAAATCCAATCACATTCACTCCCAGTTTAGCCCCTCATGCATTGGGCCTGGAATGACGAAACAAAAGAACAACAACAATGATTTGTCTGTCAATAGATATTGACCAACATCACATCTGAGGCCACTTATGTATTGGCGTTACTATGTTGTCATCATTTAACATGGATAAACAGCTTATAATCAGATATTTAGACAGTCTGTTTCTGATGTAAACCTTTGTCATGTTCGGTGTGATGGTTGGCCGATCAGCCAGGCAACTGAAAGAAGGGGTTTCAGGCAAGATTAACCGTCCATGTGAATTTATTTAGTTCATAATGGAAGGTCCCGGCAGATATTTACAGTGCCTCTGTCGATTGGCAGAACAAACACAAAAAACCCCACAAAAATTAATGACATAAGGAACCAAAACCCTGGCTCTTTTTGGCTCGGCCACTAACGGGTCCCATCCAGGCGCTGTGACCTCTCTCCTCCTTTCCCCGTAACAGACTCCGTGTGGAGCTCCAGCATTCTCCCTTATATTAAGGTGGACTCACCCACTCCCAGAGACAATCAATTATCTGTTACCCCTACATGGATAGACACCTTTCAATTTATTATAATATTACCTAAAAATACCTCTAAGTTTTTTTTAAACAATTTTTCCTTAAAAACCTTTTTCAACAGCCATTTCCCCAAACAAAAAAAAAAACACCCTGCCACTACCTCACACTTGGTCTCTTCCCCCGGGACCCCTGTCTATTTATACAAGTGGAACCTTCCTGCTAGGTTTGGCATTTCAGGTTCAGGTCAGAGGAAGAGACACGCCCCACAGGTAACAAACATTTTAACTTGACCAGTTGTAACCCCCCTCCGCTGTGTTGTTTTTTCCATTGCTGTAAACTGTTCTGTGTATCTGAATCTGACTTAACTCATGGGGTTTGCCAATGACATTCTGACTCTTCTAGGGTCCATAACTGAAATGGATCAAAACAGGAACAGGGTGTAAGGAAGATGGCATGTTTTAGGACAATTACTCCCATAGTTTTGTGTTTCTGTTCATTTAATGTATAGATTCATGCATGGAATTCAAATCAATAGTGCACGTGCAAATACACCCATGTTCCATGCCTCTATGTTGTGTTTCGAGCCATACGAGAAAAGTTAACCTGTTTTGTGGGAAAAGAGCGACTTTGCTTGTCCTCGCTCATCTGTTCTTCTTGCTTACAAGGCTGCATTTGCACATAAATTCCTTTTAACGGGATTGGCGAAGTTGGTTATTAATCGGCTCCTTACATCAAAGCACTGATTGCTGCATAGGAATAGAAGCTGTCAAATTATTGCTATCAGGCAGACAGCATCAGATCCTTTTTAGCTTCTATTATCTTACAGACTTTGAGCCCACATTCGCTGATAAAACGGAACACATTTTGCAGAACACATTCATATGAATTCATACGCACAGTCTCTTGGCTTTATCTTGCCCTTATTATTATTATTTCTCTACCTAAGTATATGCAGTCAAGGGAACTCTATTTTAAAACCACTAAAATGCGAGCCATATTTCAGCGTCAGGTTGGTGATTAACGGCACAGACCGGAAATAACTCCGGCACCTGGGTTCCATCCACCACCCAATATGTCCTACACCTGCGATTCATCCACCAAAGCTTTACACCTGAGAAATCAAAAAACCATTGTCCCCCGTGCACAAATACTCAACATGAAATTGTATTATTTATTGCTGGCTGTATTTGGGGGTATGCACCTAAACAGAACCTGTTGTTTTTCTGCTAACAGGTGTAATGCAACTTTTCAAGTCAACCAACAACTGGTTCTGCAAAACTTTGCCACTTTTTACCCCCAGGAGGAAATTCTGTGTGCTTTTTTAGTAAATGAGGAGATAAATATTGTTTGGCAGCACTGCATCAGTGTGGAAGAGGACACAGCAAAAGGCACAATTCTTCTAGTGATGCATTCTTTAAGATGGGAAATAAACATTAACAGCATTTTCTCTGGATTTACCCAGATGTCAACAAAGGCCACAGAGAAACTAACATATGAAAAAGGCAATCACATTTTTTTTCTATATGTCTTTCTTTTGGCCTTCCTGCATTTAGTGTTTACTGCTGCAATACCTCATTTCTGAGGTACAAAAGGAAAGAAGGAAGGTGAGGAAAATGGAGGGGGCAGGAGTACACCTGCCTTATTATTGCCTTGAGGATGAAGGATACAATCACTGCTGGCATTTCTACAAGACACACCGCCAACTAACACGTATTTTAAAGCGAAAGAGAAGGAGAAGGAGGTGTGAGGGAGAAAGGGAGGCAGGCCCGAGAGAAAAAGAAAGAAGACAGGTCAACAGGCTGATAGAGACTGAGTGTCAGGGACAGAGAGAAAGAAAGAAAGTAGGTGATATAGACAGCAAAATGAGCAAGTGATAGAAGTGAAGTGAGTGTGAGAGCAGGAGAGAAAGAAAAGGAGGGGCGACCTGAGAGAAATCAAACATGGGCTCTGTGCAACAGAGGTACGTTGGCAAACGAGCATGTTATGGCAGCCCGCTGGGACTTCCCCAGCAGATCGTTTGTGCTGTTTCCCAATCTGTTCTGAGGAGCGGCACAGCCCCACATGGGGACGTGTGAAGGCGTCAAGATGGGATTGCTTAAGACAGATGAAACAAGGTGTTTTTTGATGCCATCTCGAGCGGACAAAAGCCTGATTTCCTGTTTTGCCTGTGACACAAAGGGTGCTGTGTAGTTTGCGGAGCAGTTCAAGGCTTTTTGTTTGTCAGGGCTGTAAATAACTAAACACGTGAGAGGTGAAGTTACGGAGGTTCTGGATGCACATGCCAAAAAATGAAAAATATGTGGCACAGTTTTGCTCTTCTTTGGCACGTATACTGCCTTAACACCTGTAACAAACAAACACTATTACAGTTCTCTCATCAGTTCCTTACATATTCTCCTTCAGTGTGAGAACAACCTGTAAAGTGAATATCCTGGCAGACACCCACTTAACTCTGGACAGCCACAGCTTTCTTTACATTCACTGGACCCCTGAAACAATACCATAGTAACAGAGATCAAAGTGTCAGGCTTCGTAATATTGCTTTACATTTTAAAGGGCGCTGAGCAGCCAGGCTAAGGTTTTTACAAGGCGCACCGAGTCGTTGGGGAAATAAGGGAGCAATGGAGGAGGGAATGAAGGAATTTTAGGGGGTGATGGGATATGTCTCAGTCTTTGTTCACGTACACACACACACACACGCACGCTCACAAACTGAAATCATACCATGTGCAGCGGAAAAGCAGGCGGTGAGGAAATAGAAGCTAAATATAAAGTGACACGCCGCATTCCCCAGGTCATTCACAGGCCCTGCACCAAATCACAATGCTCCACAGCTCGTCGTATATCACACACACACACACACACACACACACACAGGCCTGAGTCTCACAAAGAAAATTATAAGCAGCCAAATAAGCATGCCTTGTAATTTATAGAATCACTGATGAAGGGATGAGGAGATGCATTGACTCAGATGCTGGGCATTCTTACAGTCCTCTTTGTGTATCAACTCAGCATCCTGGCAGGGACATTTGTAACAAAAAGCTTTTTTAATGTTTAAATGAAAATTTTAATGAGGCCCTGTGTTGCTTTTCCTTCCGAGTCTTTAAGAGCCCTCTAAATCATTAAAACTGGCTCTTTCTTTGATTTCAAGGTCATTTGAAGAAATAAGGCAGCCTTAAGTGGCCCTCGGACCAAAAGTGGCCTATATGCCAAAGACCGCAAATGAATGTAGCCTAATGCTTTTAAATTTGCATTCATCTTTAAAAACAGAGAAGAGCCATCTCTAAGTTATAATAGGCTGAGATGGCAGTTGAAGGCCCTCTAGTCATTAGTAGCAATGCGGCTCCTCCAAAATGAAGGCCTTTCTCATCTTGTTTTAACTTAAGCCCATTACTATAAAGATACATTAGCCTGCTGCCCATTGCCTGTTTATCTGCATACAACGTTTCCATATGCCTATGTGTGCGCGTGCCCAGATGTGTTAACATATATGCACGGATTCACCTCCTTTTCCTTCCCGTGAGCACGAACACATGCAACACTGCCATTCAGCAAGCACATGCATGAAAACAAAAGACGCTAGAAACGTGGGACCTTAGGAGGAGACGGCGCGCATTGTTTGTTTAATCAAGTGTTATGAGACGACTCTGTAATTATGCTGTCATCTGCCTGCTTCAACACGGCAAAACTGGGCCGCCGCAGCATGCATTGCTCCTCGCTCATGGTCAAAAGCGAGAGAATGTCTTTTTTTTTTTCTTCTTCCACTCTTTCATCTTTATTCCATTTATTTTATTACAAACACCACTGTGTAAGAGACTGAAGCAGTTTATTTTTTATTTTTTGGAGCAGTCACATAAAGCCTGCTTGCCAGGCACTGTGTCAACTGCTAGTGCACATGAGTATGGCAACAGATGAACAGTTTTTACGTACTATATTGAACTGATGAGACAGCAAATAACAGTGTGTCCTATTAAACACAGCAAGACGGGTCTTTCTTATTTTCTCTTATTCCCCCCATCCTTCCCTTTCAATTTTGCTTCATGTTTCTCTCGCTTCTCGGTTCCATTTCCTCGCCATTCATTTTCCTCTTCCTTTATCTTCCTCTATTCTGAGTATGTGTGTGTATTTCTCCCCCCCCCCTTCCTCTCTCTCTCTCTCTCTGCGAGGATAGGTGGTGTGTGTCTGTGAAAAACTGAACATCTCCAGTGAAATTGGTTTTCTGTGGAGAAACTGATGGATCACTCTGTGTTCCTGACAGGAGCAGGGGATTGTTTATACCATACGGACAAATACATGTATACACACATACCTACACACACATATGCAGAGGTGAGGGGACAACTGGGATTGTTTATGCCGAAGCAGAATTAATTTTTATGAGCTTTAGATTGCTCTTTATGGGAAAATACAAGTTTAAGCTGCAAGAGATGTAATCTAGATTGTAGCATTCCCAACAATGAATTATGGTTTTGGAGGCCATCGGTAGACTTCCTCTTGCTCTCCATCTCCTCAGCGCACACACACACACACACACAGATAAGTAACAAAGTGTTACTGCTTTTAAAAACAAATGAGTTCATATGCCAGGCAAATCAGGCACATGAATACACACACAGGTCATGACTATCTACGTGTAAACCAGTGAATGGTGGTGAGATGCAGCTGATCTTCAATTGTGAATTTTCCTATTGACGCACACACACGTACAAGCAGGAAACAAAAAACATGTATCAAAGATGTAAAATGTCATTTGATTATGTATTACATGGATGTGAATAATAATCAATAGTGCAATAGAAATACATTTTGAGCTTCTCAGTGCCATAATGCGATTGTGTTCACCTATTTTGAAAATGCACTGTTTTTTCATGGAATTAGAAGTAAAAAAAAAAGATTTATTTCCATTTTCAGATTGAGCAGTGTCATTATCATCTTTTCTTTAACACCAGCAACCTCTATTGCAAGAAGTGAAAAATATTTTCCATTACCAGCAATCCCTCCTCCTCCTCCTCCTCCTCCTCCTCCTCCTCCACAAACACAGGCATGTGGTACTACACACACTCTGTGAATGATGGAGGCGAAGCTTGCTTCTTTTATTATTCCAGCATAAGCCAGCATTGGGTAACACACACAAATGGTCTAAATTTCACACCACAGCCCATCAGATGCTTGCTTGCTCAGATCTCACACACACACACACCAATGCTATAAGACATCCTCTAGACTAATTTACAAGCATTTACAAGACAAGACTTGCTAGAAAATAAGAGGCCTCATTTTTACTATTATGTCCCAACTCTCTCTGCTGACCTCTTCTTGGCTTTGCAGTCCCCAAAATGTTTTATGCAGTGCTCTGGTTGTCGCCCTTCACAGAGACATGATGACCTTCAGCACAGACACACACACACACACACACACACACACACATCAAATGCACTGAATTACTGAATTCTTACAGATGTCATATCATAGAGGTGATCTACAGTATTTTTAAAATAAATTAAAAAAAAACTACAAAGCAAATCATTATCTAGTTTTGACACATTTTAATGAGAGCAATTCTGCATTGAAAAGTTGAATTTAGTTTGCTTTGAGACAAAATCTTGTGAATAAAATTAGCCAACTGTTTGCAGGCGTGAACAAGCACTCAAGCATCAATGAACAGATTTATTAGGTTGATATTTTTTCATACTGAAGGAATAATTGAATGGTGGCCAAAAGGAATTGTTGTCCTGTCCCGTTCACGACGTAACGTGCCACTATAATCATTTATATACTCATGCAAAAGACATCCTTGACTTCACCTGGCGTATCATGACTGAATGGGGGTAGAATTGTAGAAAGACTACAATGACAAAGATCTTAGTCGTGCATAATGCTAAACATATAGGTTTATCATAGCATAAAGGTTTTTATTCAGAGATGAAATTTATGCGTCTTTTCTTTTTTGTTTTTTTGTTCTGAGCTTTTATCAGCACTCATGCAGTAACTCCAGTGAAGATGGAGCGAATGTATTCCACCCATATGTAAGAATGAATGAATGAATGAATGAATATGATTACCAAGCCTTGGACCTTCTCAAGGACAAAGTGCCGTGTTCTTCCTGTGCGTGCCTGTTGAGAGCCTTGTGTGTGTGTGTGTGTCTGTATGCGAGTATCTTTGTATTTGTTGTCATTTCAAAACGTGTGTGTGTGTCTTCATACGCAATTAATGGTTCAACTAGTGTACGTTTGTGCAGAGGCTGCTTGTTGTGGTGTAATGACAATCTACATCCTCCCACTGTGCACACACACTTACACACTTCCCTGCTCTCCTCCCTCACCTACTCAGTGTCACATTCAAATGCAGCCGTTTGCAGGTGACGTACCCAGGAAATGCTGTCCTGTAATTGTGTCGCTCTGTCTTCCTGTGGTGAGGTAGCCGGTGGCTTGCCGCCTGCCTGCCTGCCTGCCTGCCTGCGACACACCAGAATTACCAACTGAGGGGACAGAGGGGTGAGGAGAGGAGGGGTACCATTAAAATGCAAAATCACGATTGCGGTGCAGTGCGGTGCCTCGCTCCCTCACTCTTTCTCTGAGGCAGCCATCTTATGATGGAACGGGCATGTGTTTGATGTGTGTCCGTCTGAGACTCTGCGTGCGTGTGTGTGCACATGCATCTATATGTCTGTGCGTTTGATAGAGTGTAGAGTCGAGCTGCGGCGAGGAATGGTGAGATGGCGTGGGGTTGGAAAGGCGGGTTTGTGTGCGTGTGATTTTGTGTGTGTGTGTGTGTGTGTGAGGCAGGGGTGATAAATCAGAGCTAGGTAAAGGCTTTTTAATGCAGCGGACCCCTCTCCCAGCCTCCATCTTCTGTCAGGGCTCAGTAAAAGATGAGAGGCCCCTGGGGAACGGCACTAGCCCGCAGCATAGCAGGACTATGCCGCAGGTCACACACACATATAAACTCACAAGCGCAGGGGCCTGACGCATAGCTACTGACTAGGCCTTGTGAATGAGTGAATACATGAATAACTGAATCTATTGAATGCATGAATATATAAACCATGGGAGCCGCATTTATTGATGAACCCCCCCCCCAAATAAATGTGCTTTTAAAATGATTTCCAAATGAATTCCTAAATGATTTATGGCCGGTGATATTGCATTTATATCAGAGAAAATATTTTTGTGGAAAACAGAATGGATATTTGGTTCATTTCTGCCTGTGCTCCTAAGGTCAAATAGAGTCTTTGTCGATGATGTGCCTTGAGTCTTGAAGCGGCCCCAAGTTTCAGGGGGCCGGATATGAAAAATATGTGGAATTTGCCAACATCTGACAATACTTAGTCGGCAATATATCTCCTGTCTGATAGAAAAATGTGTTCTGAATTGCAGATACGCTCTCTTTTCTGGCATACCTTTTTAATTTGACTTTGAGGGAAAACACGCCAGGCTCCTGGATAGACAGGCAGAGATATGACTGCTGAATGTTGTGTAGGCCTTTGTGGATGGGGCAGAGAGGACTCCAGCAGCTTGGCGCAGAAGACAAGCACAAACACTTGAGAACATAATACTTGACAACGAGCCCGGAGTGTCAGTTAGGGGCCCTACAGAGAAAAGTCTGGCATGTTTGTGAAAACAGAGACTATGAAATTGCCAGAGAGCTGATTCTTAGTTAGAATTTCAGAAAATCCAGGGCCTCAATTGATGTCCTTTTTTTTTTTTAATATCTATATATATATGGAGTCTAGTTATTAAACAATCTAGCATTACGTCCCAGAGGAGAACATTTCACTTTTGCCAAACCACGAAAGCCTTAATCTTGGAGAACTGATGATTACAAAAGTTGGCTTTATTTCAAGGATTTTGTTGAAATTATGTAAAGAAAAAAAGTCACCAGCATAATGGGAGGCACAGACCAACACAGGCTGTGTTTTGTATATCATCCCACACTATGCTTGACCTTTGCTCTAACAGGGTCAGTTATAGTGTGCATATATATTAGTTTAAGTGGGTGCTACAGGAATATAAATGAATTATTTGGTTGACATGGTCCCAGTTGGAACAATCCTGACTGACTTAATGCTCTACATATTAAAGCTCCGCACATGAATTGTCTGAGAGGGAGCGAGAATGGGCTAAAACGTCTTTAAAATAATATCTTAACCCCAACCAAAAATTAGGGAATTACGTTATGCGAAGACATGTCTGCTGATAATTATTTGGAGCGCAACACCAGAGAAAATGAACTACACCACATAAGGAAAGTATAGTGTATTAGAGCCTTTAGGAGGGAGGACTTTGTCTGTTTGGAACACAAACTCCACAGTCGAGGTTTAGACCTCATGTAGTACAACAGAACAAAATGCTAATCAAAGTTTTTTCTTCAGGTGACACCTCGGTGTTCACTCGAGGGTATATCCGCTCCGGCAATGCGCAGCTCTACTCACAGTTGTGTGTCTGTGTGTTTAGAAGCTGCAGCTCGGGTTTTGTACGGTTGCTCTGTGTTGAGATGAGAAGGTTAATGTGCATGTTTGTGTGTGCTTATTATTCTTTCTTGTGCATATGTGTCTCCGCGCATCTGTTGGACCGAGCAGGTTAATGCCGGTTGACACATGCGGTTCACTGATCTCCTGGAGGAGTCGAGACTCGCAGCAAAAGCCTTCACACACAGGTATCCATGGCAACCACAAAAATTATATTTCTTCCTTCGCCGGCAAGCCGGAGATTCCAAGATGCTGAAATGCACAAATACATTGTCATTACCCGGCAGCTTCGTACTTAACAGGGTTAGGCTTTTTCTGCCTGCTGTTCTCATTGTTCCGTGTGGTGCCTACATATGTAATTTAGAAATTCTTCTTGTTACCTTTCCCAGATAGAAACCCCATATTATCTTTACATGCGGGGTCGGCGCTTCTCTCTATGCCCACGTCAGGCTGCTTTATTGAAAATCCCTTCCATTCATGGCCATTATTGTGTTTCTGTTTTACATCCTTACGTTTTTCTCTTCTGAAATTGGCTCTGAGACTTGAAATATTTGATTTTGCAAAGAACTGAAGTAATGGCAGTAAGATTGGCAGGACATTATCAAATATTCATGCCACTTTACGTGTGCTCCTGCTTGTATTTGCTTGCTTGTGTGGATTGGGGGCCTTGTAGTTGCATTGATTGACAGATGATGGGGAATATAGCTCAGTTCTACTCCAGTTTCTTCCTCTGTTGTTGCTGACAACTTCTGGTTGATTGCACAATGATCAGAGCCATCCAGAAACAGTACATATTTCTGGAAATGAGTCTATAACCGGCACTCCAGCAATATAAAACTAAATACCATGTTGCTGGTACAGAAAGAACTAAATGAAAAGAGACAAAAAGCAAAGACATCACTATTGTTTGCATGTGAATTAACATTTAATCTGCGTTATAAAACTGGAGACAAACCAAAAACATTCTGATTATCGTCTCATAATAATTTTTCTAACCTAAATTATTACACTGAATAGGCTATAAAATGATGCAACTTAAAAAAAAGTCTATAAGAATAACGTTAAAATTTCATCTCTCAGCTTTTGCACCATGCATCAAATCCTCTTAAAAAGTGCATATGACTACATTGTGCCAATATGTGTACATGTACCGGAGCCAAACGCATGCCTCCTTTTTCATTTCTTTGAGGGGAAACAGGAATAAGCACATTGTGTCCTGCACCACATTCCTGAACAAGCAGAGGTTCAATCACATTTGGAGAAGTTATCAAACTTTCAAAGAGCTCAGCGAGCGCCTTAAGCCACAGGAAATTCATTGGGACATCTGGAGGGATGTGTGCAGATTATTGCTCATTTAGTCTGTTCTAGACATCAGTAGGAAGAGGACTGAGATGGCTAAACATACGCACAGACTGGAGGATGCACACACACACACACAGAGGCTTGGCTTTGGCAGATCTTACCCCAGGCGCAGCACAACACACCTGTGCATAATCCTCCATGATGCCCTCTGGTCTTTTGTCCAATCCCCTCGCTGCTCCTGTCCTAGCTCATCCAATCAGAGGACAGGTCAGCTAAAGTTTGCTTCCATCTCTTTAGCCCTGTGTTAGGGTAAGAAGAAGTCAAATATAAAATGTGTTGGAAAAGATTGGTTGGGTGTTTTTTATTTGATGCAATCTCAAACACTTTGCATGTGTTTTTACAACGCCGCAATTTAATTTTCAGTCAGGGTGTACTTCGTAGCATCTAGAAAGACTGTGTTCCAGGGTGAGATCAGACAGATTTATAACAAATTTTGGAACGTTTTAAAAGTGGATTAACTATATTATATTAATGTCAACTATAACAATTACAGTATGAACATCAGCTGATAAAATAACTAGGTTTCTTAAAATTGGTGTATTGTGGAGGATGAATAGAATAAATAGATGCGCTTTATAAAAAGATATATAATGAGTTTATATGACTCCCCCCCCCCACATCTGTGACTGCATCCATACATGCTGTCAGGGATATCTTTGTCTGTGATGTGGAGGAGCAGGATAGAGCCTACATTTAAACTTTTTTTAAGTTATACGGGAGCATAGCCTTTATTGATGTGCGTCATAAGATACAGGACTTTTTAGTGTATTTTCTTGATCTTTGTATTTGCTTTTCCAAACTGCACATATTGAGGTGGACATATAGATCTTATATGAATCCCAAATTATCTTGGGTCTTGAGAACAAGAAAGGAAAGGCCAAATTGTATATATTCCCAAACCAGTGCTGCTCCGTCTTTCTCAAGGTGTGAAATGCAACCAGACAAAACCTCAACACCACGATAAAAGCTCAGGAAATTACTTCCTTATTTTAGGTGTGATTGATTGTCCCCCTGACCTGTTAGACTGAAGAGGTGGTTAAGAAGAGGAGGCAGACTAAGATAATTGGGCCCAGTGGTATCCAAAGCCCGGCAGGTGTTGAAAGAACTCTCAAAACACAGGTACCTGCAGCGGCTGCAGCCCTGAACTCGAGCACACCTAGGATTTCACTACCTTGGAGGAATTTTGGTGTTTTATGTTTGACATGTCTTTTATTGAATAGATGAAATATGAGAGATACTTGTAACTCCTATTGACATATTTGACATGCCACAAGAAAAAAAAATATATACAGGTGTCAAATATCCTCCGAGGTGTCAACAAATAAATGGTGCATTTTTTGTTTCATCTTTTCTTGGCATGAAAATAATGTCATCCGCTCTTTGAAAGTGATGTCAGATGTTTGAAATATCTCCCCATTACAAGAGGGATGTAATTCCCTTACCTGGTGAAGAGTAGGTAAAAGCTTACACCATGAGCAAAAGGATCAGGGATGGAATTTTGTTGAAGTGAAAAAGCACAGGTGTTTTTACTCTTTAATTTCATTAGTGATGCATGGGGCTTTCGGAGTCCTTCTAGCCATTTCAAATGAAGAGGTAAAAGCCAGGCATAAGCTTAAATGATAACATTCTTTCTCAGAGAGAAATATGCATGTATGAATCAAAGCTATTGTACAATCCTTATTATTATCTGCAAGCCAAGGGCTCTGTTCCAATTAAAGAATACCACAGGTGGACCGTTCAACAAGCATGCACGCAAACGAACCTACAATAGGTAAAGTACCCAGTATTACAGAGACCAGAGAAGAGCTTTTCACTTTAAAAACTATTTAATCAGGAAAATCAACGCCTCACATCAAAGAAATGGAGATGAGGGACAGGCGGATAAAGAGGCTCATCAAAGAAGGAGATCTAGTTAGGGATTCAACGCCCTAATTCCCTTTCTCTTAAAACCTTCGTCAGAGGGGGCACAGGGCCAATTTGCTCCCTAAATGGCTGCGTGTGAATGTGCAGATTGCTTTGCATAGCCGCTGGGAATCTGGGCTTCTTCCTCTTTTTCTTCTCCACACGGAGCCTGTGAATTAGAAAAGATCCAAAGACAGATAGGCTTAACGGAGCCCTAGCTACCTTCCTTAAGTCCAGAGCCCTGTTCCAACTTCCAGCTAATTCAATCCATGGCCTAACTCAATTAATAGACTTTAATGCACTGTTTCTTCTTTATCTTTTCTCTTTCCTGGGGACCGGGGACTTCAGTTAAAGTTGTAGAGTAATATCTGGAAAAAGGTTTGGCTTGTAAGTGTGTCTGAATGTTAAGACAATGACATGTCCCGGCGGCATTACGGTTGATCACATATGCATCCTTAATCTGAGACTTGCTGTACATTAATGTAATGTAGTGCAGAAAATATTGACACGTGGTCTTCCCTGTCCCTGGCTGTATATGCATTGCTATGGGAGTCATTAGTCGAAATGTCCTTGATGTGAGAGAACACCTCTGAATATCCACCATGTTTTTTTAGATAATGTCAAAACCAATCATCATCTGGGATTGTTACCCCCACCTCAGGGTGTATATTTTCTTTTAACCCGACAAGGGGCTATTTCAATACTTCTATATGTGATTTAAACCGTGTAACTCATTAATTTTGGCCTTGCATTACCACCAAGGACGTAAACTCACAGCACATAAACTCTACAGAAGTTCTAGGAGAAATAAAGATCACATCGGTCGCCAACATAAATAATTTAAGATCAGCCCTGGCAAGTACACCTACCCACTATTCTTCAGGGCATTCATGCACCTCATAAAGACAAATATTTCATGCTTTATCCTCTCCGCTCAACAGAAACATTAACCTCTTCTGAGTGCAAATGTGTGTACGTCTCTATGAGCCGGTAGATCTGAGACCAGCTATCTGGAATAGGCTTTCTATCACGCCTGCAGTTCCGATTGATCGTCTCGGCAATCAGCAATTAAGCTCTAGTGATCAGAGAGGGAGAGGGGAGGAAAGGGGGGGAGGGGAGGAGAGGTGGGCGGTAGCTGCCCCCCCCCCACACCCCCACTCCTCTCTTGTCAGCCCAGGAAAGGCTTCACTCAGCTGGGGTGCGTTTGGCCCGGGGCTGGGCTCACTGGTGGAGGTTAACTCCAGCATAAATAAGCATCTTTGGACTCATTACAGGGATTAGAGAGTAATTCGCCTGCGAGGAAGGAGACGACTGCCAGGGTTTTGGTACAGTTTACTACAGTCTTATAGGGGTGAGGGCCCTAGAGATTACAGAGGGAGAGAGAGATGGAAAGGCAGCAAAAGAGAGAAAGGCCAAGGGAAAAGAGAGGCTGGCTGTCAAGTACGTGTGTGTGTGTATGTGTGTGTGTGTGAGTCAATCCAAGCCCCCGGCTGCCCCCTTGATCTTGAGCATGTTGGGGTGCTGTGAAAATGGATAATGGGAGTTAGAACGACCGGGCCTGTCTAGAGAGAAGTGTGCTGATTGTTATAACTTTCCCTCATCTCTCTCTCCTCCACTTAACTAAATAAACACCCAAGAGGTAGCACTCTATCAATTTTAATGATGTTGAAATACAATTTAGGCACAAAATACACAACAAATGCTAATTTGGCCATGATGAGAGGCATCAGAAATTCCTCCCATTATTTATTCAGCTGACTTTCTGCATTTTTCATCAGAACAAATATTCCCATTTCAACAAACACACACATGCTAACACACAGCCAATTTGGAGCATAAATCAACACGTTCACTCATCAAATATATGCTCTGTGTGGTTCTCTGCAGTCTGTCCAGTGCACCAAAGACAAATAGTTCTGTCCAAAGTCCAGCCGGAGAAATGGAAGGGGCAAGGGATTGTCAATATATGCACACATACATTAAACATAGCAGGTCGATGTGTGTTCAGAAAAGACACAGACATCATAAAGACCAATCATAAACTCATACGCGACTACCTTGTGAAAAAGGAGGGCTCCACACAGAACATGGACTCTTAATGTTGTCATGTTTTAACATAATCTGCCTTTATATAATATATTTTATGATAAAGTTTAATCTATTAATACATTTTCATCAAAATGGGGTAAGATGCATTTACATAATCGTACAAAAGTGATTAGTCTCTTCACTGAGTATGTGTATTCCATTCGGACAACTGCAAAAGGTAAATGGACTTATATAGCCCTTTTCAACCTTAACGGTTCCCTAAGCGCTTTCACAGTTTGGCCTCATTCACCCATTCACGCACCGATGGTGACGTAGCAGCCATGGCAAGGTGCTGGCCTCCACCGGGAGCAAATTAGGGTTTAGTGTCTTGCCCAAGGACACTTCAACATGTGGACAGGAGGACGCGGAACGTAAAGATATGAACCACCATTTCTACTTCAGTAACTCCCTGCAATTCCCAAACAAACTCTACTTCTCCGCATCGTCACCTGCCAATCATCTCCACCTCCATCTTGGCCGACTCAGGCAGTCCTGCTTCTGCACCACATTTGGGACAGGTGAGGCAAGCGTCTGCAATGCTGAGGCTTTTGATGCAGTAGTAGCAGAAAACATGCAGGCAGCCCACCGTATGAGGCATGGTCGGCCACTCTCCGCACAGTCCGCACTCTTTCCACACCCCTTGCCCTCCTGCCGCTCCCTCCCCATCAGCACTTCCCCCCCCCAAAACAATTGAAGACACTGTTGCCTTCAGTTTCCTTGTATTGATTAGTGGCAACAGGTAGATGAGGAACTCGGCAAATCCGTGCCACAGCAGCTCACGGTTCATGTACTGGTAGGTTACATCCCGGACCACGTTGGGCTTGCTGAAAACCGTGCGAGCTCCCACTATCCTTTCAGCCAGGACTGGATGGCGACCTTTCTTCAAGAACACAAGGAAGTTGGTGAGACTTGCAAGCTGGGCGATACTAGAAACAAGGGTCAGGCAATTGCGGAGACCGCGTTGGAGTAAACCACCGCCTCTTTCAGACACAGGCCCTCCTGAACTCAAACCCAAGCACATAAGCAGGCTGTGGGAACGCTCCTGGAGCCAGTGTGGCCCTGCGGTCAGCAGGGCCAGACCCAACTTCTGCCTGCGGGACAAAGGTCTATAATGGGGAGACGAAGAAAGGATGTTGTGGTAGCGCAGGCTCAGTAAACACTGGCCCACAGTGGTGCTGCTGGAATACAGTGTAAACCTCCACAGGAGCAGTTGCAGCAGAGCCCTCAGTTCAGGCTCCACAGGGGTGAGCAGGCCCGGGCGGCAGTGCTGGAAGCACTGGGAGAACTGTGTCCATACCAGCTGCTCGAGGGCTGAGTCTAGCTCAAGGGCATCCAGCTGACGGATGCGCAATACTGGGCTCCGCGGGTCAACATCTGGTTCTGGGCCAGAACTTCTAGCTGTCCTTTCCTGGTTGTCCTCGCTTTCCAAACCTGCTGGAAAAATATAAAACGACAAGGATATATATACACGTTAGTCATGTTTTTCAGGATTTTCACGAGTGGCACAAAGACAAAGAGATCAAGATCTTTTGACAGCCTGGATATTATTTTTGTTTAGTCATTCCCAGATGCCATGGCCATGCTATCAGCTTTACTGCTGACAAAACAAACTTTGTCAAAAGTGGCTTTCCACTGAAGTGTTCAAGGGCACCCACACAGGTAATCGAGTTTAGGAGAAGAAATCATGAACAAAACAACAAAAACAAGATTGGTTGTAAAAAAAAAAACAAAAACAAAAAACCAACCCCTGCGTTTCCCCTAAAAAAATAAAAAATCAAATACATAGGCAATACCATACTTGATCTAGAGAGACACTATTAAAGGACAACTGGGTTGTTGGGAGGAATGAGGCGCCGGAGGTGAGGCCCATCCTGTTAGGAAGGTTATTTCTTCTTTATACATAGCAACGGAAATCACTTTTCACATGTAAAACCCGTCCTTAATGCAACCTTTGAGCTGCGCAATGCAGAGGAGCAGGGGGTCTTAGACTGCGCTCTCCAGTGTATGAACACACACCCACACATACACACAGGAGGCGAAGCCCAGGGGCTCTTGCTGCCTGCTCCCTCTGGAGATAGGGGTGTGTGTACAAATCACATCACTAGGGATTAGGCTAACGGCACAGTCTCTGGTACACCGTAAACATCTGCCAAATGTGGAACAATTTTCCTCCCCCTAGAGTCGACTCCATATGGGATCTCACCATTGTGGCGTCTGGGCTATTTTGCGCTGCATACGTTTCCAAACTGCAAACAGTCCCCCCAGTTTTATCTTCCTTTTCCCGCTTAAGGAGTGGGAGACTAACTAAGGCAAGAAGAGACAGAGCAAGAGGCCCACAGAGAGCGAGAGAGAGAGCACGAGAGAGACAGACAGACAGACAGAGAGGCCTTTTTTTGACAGTGGCTTTTGTGTCTCGCTGAACAGGATTTGTCACGAGGCTTTAAAAGAGATTTCAGCCGGGTAAATATGGCAGATTTGACAGAAAGAGAGAGAGATGATGGTCACTTTAGACGTTTCTCGAGAAGGTAAAAAAAAAACAGTCTAATATGCGGTGGCAATGCTTAGGTTTATTGTGGTGCATAGGACCATCTGTGTATTCATGATGTTTCAATAGAGCCAGGATACACCGTCCAAATAAGTTAGAATTAGCAAATGAATGAAAAAAGAGTGAATTCACGCTGAAGTAAGCAGGTGTGACAAATTCATTGAGCTGCATTTGAAATGCTGCCATGTTTAGTGACTAGAACCTCGCCTGTGATGGAAGTAGAGTTTGGATTATATAAAAAAAATAGAGGTAGTCTCTGAAAGTGTATGGTTACCAATAAACAGGCTCCATTTGTTTAGCTTAATCGGAAAGTTTTTCCTTGATGGGAGAAAATGTGCAGATTATGTGCCTGTGTGTGTGTGTGTGTGTGTGTGTGTGTGAGTGAGACTACTGTATGTATGTCAAGGGTAGTCTTGATGCAGAGCTCTAATACAGAGCAAAATTAATCTATCAGTCCATAGTCTCACTCTCTCACTCACACACACACACAGTGGAAATCCCCGTCACAGCAGCAGCCCTCTCGGGAGAGTAAACCCAGCCAGGTCCAATATTCTTTTCAAAGCCTTTTATCGAGCAGTTTACAAGTTATGAATGAATATGTTTTATTTGGGGAAACACGGTATTGACAGCCACCTATCAATAGTAATGTGACTATTGTCAAGGGTCTGTCAATATTAATGTAATTATGATGTAGAGGGATCAGAGGGATGCCAGAGTCGGGGGCCAAGTAACATCTCCTGCCCACTGCCATATCAATAGCTGGGATTGCTATTGACAGCTTCCCTTCAGACTTGCAGCACTTGCCAAATATATAACAAGCAGACACTTCAGTCAATGCCGGGCTGCCTATAAAAATTAAGCATTTGAATTTACAGGGCTTTTACCGTGGACAGCTGGAAATCCATGTTCCTTATGTAATCGTCAAAAGTCAGTCAATGCCAGTATTTACAGAGCACTGGCATGATGTGTGTTAGAGGACACACATTCCAGCACTTGCAGCACACAAAACGTATACACAGACACAAGCAGACAAGACTTTTTCTCTGATGTATTCACTCATTCATTCATATACACACACCTGATGAAATATATTGACTTGATTCTCCCGTGGGTCAGCCAACCAACCGGCCCAGAGACAAAATGCCCTCTCTTGGAGAGTCTGCGGCTGACAACCAGCAGAGTCAGAAGGCAGGTTAGAGGATTTCACTGAATATCAAACAAATAAATAGAAATCACCTGAAAAGTCTGGGGTCTTGCTTTTCTATCAGAGCGGTATAAAATACTTTTAAAACATCTTGCTGGGAATATTAAGGTATTTTGATTCAGGTCAGATGAGAGTTTTTCCGTTTCCCCTTGTTCCCTTAGCCTGTGCATCTTGTTCAGACAAAGATAGCGCACTGACTCAAGGCTGACTGCCATAGCTTACAGACAACAACAACAACAATATCCAATCTAACAGGGAGCACACCGCAACATAGCTTCAAGGCAAAAGGGGCCATGACCAGTGTGAGGAAGGAGAGACGAGGCAACAAAAGTGTACAGAGCATCAGACTGACGCATCGCAGCTGCACCGGGTCCTCTGCAAACTAGACAATGCGCTGTAATGACAGCTACCCAACAGAAAGACAGATAGACAAAGAGACAAAAAAGACAAAAAAGACAAAAAAGACGGACACGTCAGACAACACGTCATGAAACCCACAGCTGGGAGCGCTGAGCTACTGTCTACTGATACAGTGAAGGAAAGGAAAGAAAGAAAACTGGGGGCAAAGACAGCTGAGGAGGAAAAATGAGGGGGGGGGGGGGAGAAACAGATAAGCACAAACCTCTTCCTAGGAGCTGACCTTGAGACTGATGGTCACAATAAAAGAGGAGGGAACATTCCTGAAGCATACACGGCTGAGCCATACTGATGTGCGGGCATCCAGGGAATAGCCTATAGAGAGAGGAAGGCTGAACTTTCTTCTTGACCTTGGCTTTGCTGTCTAGGGAGGGGATGAGTGTGTTTAGGACAGGGGACTAAAGACTGAGGGATGCTGGGAAGGTGGGGTATCTCTGGGGGATTCCGTTTAGCTTGTTTTCCTGCAGCGGACAAGTGCTCTGAAGCTGCTCACAAGGCTATCATTCCATGTCAGGTGGAAACTGCGTGTCCAAAAAGTCTTGATTTAGCTCCTGGCGTGGTGTGGGGCTCAGATTCCTGAGCACTCAGCTATGGCTGTTAGCATAATATATTTGCTGAAATAATGCATAAACGGTCACTTGGCTTTCTATGATGCTTGTAGCGAGAAATCAGCTATGCATTAATTGGCAAAGCATGCTAGATTACAACTTTACATTTTTTCCCTCTTGCTCATGTCAATTAATTTGTGCAAAAGCTCTGGTGAACAAAACCTATTTCTCTGAGCGTTACAGGCCCATTTCTTTCTCCCGCTCCCTCCCTTTATTGCCCTTCTTTCGCCAGGAACGAATGCAGGCCTATTAGCCATGGCCTGCTAATGTCCTCACTATGAAAATGGATGAAAATGTCAGATTTAGAACTTTTAAGAGAGTGATGTCATACAGCAGACCACAGGCATTACGGGGACGCTAAGATTACCCAGGCGGTAACCAGGCTAATTGTTATGAGTCTGTTTCATGAAAAATGAATGTGTGCAAATGCACAAAGGGGTCTTCAGGCTGTGTGTGTGTGCGTCACACACTAATGCTTTATCAAGGCTCTCCTCTTTCTCTAATCACCCAAGACTCCTCCGAGCCATGGGGTGAGGGCCAAGTTAATGCCCAAACACAAGAAAAAAAAAAAAAGAAATACACATCAGTTAGAACAGCACATCTGACACACGCAAAATGTGCTCTGCTTAATCTGCTTTGCTCAGAAGGTAAATTATTTAAGAGAATTAATTGATTTCATGAGTATGAAGGTTATGGCTGCATGAGTAATAAATACAGGGGTTTGCAAAAAAACAACTTAAAAAGTAATGAAACATTTAGAGGGCAAAGAGGCACAATGAATGTGAAAGAGAAAGCGGAAGAGCTAAGAACCGAGAGGACTGAAGTTGCGTCTTTCTTAGGAGTCAATGAGTCACTGGGGCCTCACCTCATGCAAATAAAATGTGCTAAGCTGAGGAATATTTTATCAGCACATTTCTTAGATTCTCTTTATGCATGAAAACCACGGGCATAATTAAAGTGTAAACATTCTGTCTGTTTTTTCAATCTGCGCAACAATTAAAATGTGTGCGGGAGTGGAAAATGCTAAACTGAGTGGATGCTGCTTTTTGTGTCCAGTAAAATCTATGAGAATGTGAAGGCCCCTCCAGTTTCCCACCACAGTCGAAGCCCGACTGTACAGACTTTACTGCTTTTTAGAATGAATCTTTGATGTGTATCTGTGAATCAATTCAGGGAATCGGTTTGCTGCCGCTGCAAACTGCACCCTTAATGACATGTTGACATGTTATACTTTCATCTGAATTTGAAAGTTAATGCCTTGATTTCCCACAAAAATAATTGCCTCCTGGCAATGTACACATTACAGCTAGTGCACTGCAAACGATAAAAAGATACTGTAATACATACTAATGTAATATCTTACATTGCCTATCTGTAATAACAGCTAGTTTTACATCTGCCAAGTCCTATCAGTCTATGTAAAGCTGGTAAGTAGATTCTAGAGCAGCACTAAAATGAAATGGCAACAGACAGAAAATTAACTGATGACACATTAGATAATCAATGAATTGTTGGTAAAATGCCTAATATTTGCTGATCAGAGCTTCTAAAATTGAAATTAAAAGCCTTGGGTCAGAAAAAAAACAGTTGTAGCCCTTTTCTTTCTTCTCACAATGTACGTGCAATATAATGTTTCTCGTGTTGTGACTAAAACTATAAAGCTAATCCATCTTGGGTGGAATTCCTTCCATATAAGTGCACAGATAACCCCACTGCCTTCATCACTTGCCTTCATCTGGAAACTGTATAAAATGACCTTATGACCCCAGAATGAGATCACAGCCCAATTTAACTTCAGTGACTCTCTTAAAAACACACTCATTACTCTAAGTGTTCAGCTCCAAAGGCACGCGCCTACACTTCAATCTCGTGCAATCAGCCGCTCCACATTCTCCGCATAATGACATTGTCTCTTAATTTATTTGAGCCCATGCCCATCAGTCTTTTAACAACAACAAAACCACAAATCTGCTCCATTTTGATAATAAGGCAAGAGCATTATGTGATAATCACAGCGGGGATTAGGTTTTGGGGAGAGTGTGCAGGAGCAGTGCAGGCAAAGCCACTGGAAAAGAGAGATATAAGCAAGAGCCAGATAAGAGCAGAAGAGCGGTGATTGGGATGAGAGAAATGAAGTGAGTAGTCTCTTGGAAATCAATAAGATCAACTTTTCCTTGAATCTCAATGTGGAAGGTTTTTCATCTCTGGCACTGATTATTTAGGGGAATAATGGAATTGTGTGTGGATCAGTATAACATACCCTTGAGGGGAACATACTCTCCCTAGGTTGCCATGAAAAGTTGCAGTTGGTAAATATACCCAGGGGAGGGGACTCGGAATGAATACTAATTCGCAATGGTGGTGCGTTTGAACCGTGAGCACATCGACAGACATCAACAATCGATAGGATTCTAAATGCAAACATGCACGAAAAGGGGAACACAAGTGACAGCGACATGGATAACGTCAGACCACGAGCCTCTACGCCGTTGAAAGGCAGCAGAGCTTCCTGTGGAAATACCAAGATATCGAAGAAAACAATGCAGACCCGAATATATATATTTACCCATTTCTTTTCAGGGGAAAGGCGAACTCAATGTGGTCCAGTTCTCCCCCTAATGCGACTGCAAGAATCTGTGTATTTCCGGGTTGTAAAAATGTGCCCAGCCTCTTAAGGAAAACCCACCAATGGCGTGCGGGAGCGTCACGATTACGAAGCCAGGCGTCAAATGTAGCCAATCAGATCACACAGCGCCAACGCAGCGGCAAAGTGCAGGAGGGAGGCGTCGGTGTGCCTGCACATGATGCATTCACAGTCCTCCGTTGTAGTAACGGCACATAGCGACCAAGTTGCTGGTGAAGCCAACGGCAATTCACATAAAAGTAACACAGAAAACGTCCAACATTCAAAATGCCATGCATGGATTCTTTCCTGGTCGCTCTGCGGTTGTCTGTTTGTGTAAACTATGGCGGTGCACAGATTCAACCAGAGTGACGAGCCCTGATTTTGAGTGTTGGCTAACTCGGCTCCCCGCGGTGTGTTTTCAAAAAACCAGCGCGAGTACGTTGTTCGGGCAATGCTGAAAACGTGCACAGCCATGAGCCACGAGACAACGTCGCCAGAGTCGGGGGACAACGCGAAGCTGTCGGGAAACGGAAGTGATCCCGTGAAGCTGCCCTCTCCCTCAGGCGAAGCGGGTCACGGGGCAGAGGCGAACACCGTGCAGCAGCTTCTGAACGAGTTCAAAGGACTTTATGAGCAGAGGCTGAGGTGCCTGGAGGTGGACGCCACTGTAACCCGGGAGGAACTGCTGCAAGTGAGTCCATGTTTGTCCTGAAGTTGTACATTAACTTCTCAAACTCTTAGGCTCCAGTCTCTGTGGAGGCGTGGGCTCAAATCCCGCCACCCATCATGGCCATTTAACTTATTCTACCGGTGACACACTCTGCAAGCCTCCGTAGGTGACCATCTGGACCCTGCATTGTATTCGTGGGTCCAATGAACAGCATCAATTATGATTTTTTTAAAAAATGCATTCTTGAGTACCCCATTCAGACCCAAAGTCTCTACAAGATGTGTGTTTTTCTACAGACATCTCTTGTCATTAGGTTATCATCAATCCAATACAAATCATAGAGCATCCTGTCCACCGTGACTCGGGCATCAGAAGACGGCCTCCGTCCTGTCAGACAAATTACAGGAGGAAGCGTAGGGGTGCTTTCATAAAGCCACAGCACTTGTAACAGGTGGCAAATTGCATTATGTTTCCATCTGAGCGGCAGCGACCAGGAACACAGATCCACGCTCATATTTAAAAAAGAGAGGTTTCTAATCATCAGGATTGTCATGTGACATCATTTAGCTACAGAATGTAGCCTGTGTGAGCTGGGCCGTGCATCAAAGCAAGGGTAACAAGGTTTCAGAGATGGGTTTCGGTCAGCCGGCCCCAGTCGCGGCCCTGCTTAACAAGGTTATGTGTTTAGAACCCAGGAGCTCCCAAGTCCTAAAGGTTGATGTGGACAGTTAATCATAGAGCTTGTCCATTGAAAATACAAGACCCATTCATCCACGAGCCCATTGTAGGTTTAGGATGTTTCCTAACATGTTAAAGCACTCGTACAACCTCCCAATTAATGGATTCGTCTTTTAAAGAATTATTTCTCATGCTTTATGGCAGTGAATCATGAACAGCTGTCCCAAATCCTCTGAACAGCACACCAACGTGCGATTGAATTTTATGGCTGCATTTTTGGCTCCACACCTTTTTTAAAATGCAATGTCAGCCCTAGAATGTTATCTTAGATTCTGTCACATCTACCATCTTTGTAAAGTTGCGCTCCCTATATATACGCCGGTGTTATGTTATGCACCAGGGGATGGTATAAACTGTTCGTTGACTTTTTTTTTGGCTGTAGGGGACAGACGTCTATGAACACTGATGTACACAATTAATCTGAACTTCAGCGGCACTCCCTTTTATCACAGCTTCGATCGTTGTATATGTAGGCTACCTGGCTAACCCCTTTAAGGAACAAAGTGCACAAGCAGGTTTTTTAACTGACATATAAAAGACTGACCTGAAAGACTGTGCTGAAGAATGGTGAGGATTTGATATATTATGTTAGTCGTGGCGCATGTTCAGGTGACCTATTTTTTTGTAAACAATAAAATGCGAACTTGTATGCATCCAACAACAGGCAGGACTTTGGGTTCTGGGAAGTAAAGGCAATGTTTTAAATTTCACAACCAACCCAATGAAGGCGCTGATTCACGATTAAAGTAGGGCAGTGATTTGGACACGAACATCAGTGCTAGTAAGTGTATGGTTATAATGGATGTGTAATTAAATTAAACATGGGTGCAACAAGTGCACATTTAATCATATCTCAACTTCCATCATACGCAAGGCGTTGCTGTGTCTCATTTTGTGGGTCCTACTCCGGATGTTATATATGCACGGATGCGGTGGAGCGAGAGCAGTAGAGCAGCAGTAGATTTCACTATCGCTACAATTTCTGCCCGTTGTCTTCATTTGTGTGCTTTTGTCACAAAGTAAAAGGATCACAACCTGCCCTGTGAGACTATAAACTCTGCAGCCCACGTGTCTCCCTGTTATATCAGATTCTTAATCTCAATGGGACCCTAAAGACACAAGGGATAAATAAAATGAAATAAAACATCCATTTTCAGATTCTGTTATCCTATTTGTCTGGGGAGCGCTCGTGTCTCCCGTTGTGAGGCCATCATTGGAAGCGTATAGTCCCTGTTTTTCTGTTCATTCAGTTGTGCGTCAAAGTGACATCTGGCATCCCCTTTGACGCTTGATAAATCTTCAGGAAAAATTACGTATCTCGTTTCTGTAATCTGTCAATTTCAAAACGCTGATTTGCCAAGAGGGAGTGCTACATTTATAGGTCAGGGAAGATGACATACTGGCTTTTCAACTCTGTCTCTTACTACATTTCATATTGCAACTAATTTGCAATAGTGATTTATGTTCATTGGCAACTTTTGGCCCCAGTGTAGGAGGCAGTGGGATGTTTTATAGCTCAATGAAAAGTTGCAGGGAGGCAATTGGGGTGGATGGATTGGTTTAGTGCTTGACTTCAACACTGTAGACTGGCATTTGTGTCCCTTCCCATGCTGTAATTCAGTGTGTTTTAAACATTAGATTTTTTTTTTAATGTTTGTCAACAAACTTTCTCTTCTGTTTTATTTGTTTTCTTCTTATTATACATTTTATTTTCTAAACATAATCATATATATCCAATTTAGTTGCCATAAGTGGATATTGTAGGGAAAACAAATGAAAGAAACTGCCAGTGAAAAGTTTCCAGATATTGAGTTCATAAAAATGTAATGGTTTTCCCCAAAGCATACAAAGATAATAAAAAAAAAAGTTGTATATCATTGTAAGTCTTGGGCAAAACCGCCGGGTGACCCAAGTTTTACATCATTTTTGATGCACAAATTATGTGTTTACTGCTCTCTCTCGCTTTAAACAGGATGTTTAGTTTAGCATTGATTTGACTTACTCAGTAAAATAAAACAACTGGTATTATAGAAAGAAAACTGATTGGTTCTACTGTCAGCTTGTTAAAACACAGCAAATAAACCACAGTTTGATCCTGCTGTGCTGTTATTCTTGCAGAGGAAAGTGCATTTCCTGTGGTCTTACGTGAATGACCTCGCAGACCAGAACCAGGTGCTGGTTCAGACCATTGAGGATCTGCAGAAGGAAGCTGACCACAAGGCTTCCGGTTGGGGAATGAAACCACGCACCTCTGATCGTATTTTGAACGTAAGGTTTTACAAATGTTTTTAATATTGTCTAATGAAGTAGTTGGCCCAGATACTGTATCATGGTTTTCTATAATGGTTCTGTATTTTAAACACATTTACAGTACTTGTGAAGGTTGGCCGATCAGCCAGGCAACTGAAAGACGGGGTCTCAGGCAAGATTTACCGACCATGTGTATTTATTTAGTTCATCATGGAAGGTCTCGGCAGATATTTACAGTGCCTCCGTCAATGATTGGCAAAACGAACACAAAAACACCCCACCAAAAATGGATGACATAAGGTACCAAAGTCCTGGCCCTTTTTGGCTCGGTCACTAACGGGTCCCAACCAGGCCCTGCGACCTCTCTCCTCCCCGTCACTGACTCTCCCTGGAGCTCCAGCCTTCTCCCTTATATTAAGGTGGACTCACCCACTCCCAGAGACAATCAATTAGGATAGATAGACACCTTTCAATTTATTATAATATTACCTAAAAATACCTCTAAGTTTATTTTAAACAAATTTTCCTTAAAAAAATGCTTTTCAACAGCCATTTCCCCAAACAAAAAAAAAACACCCCTGCCACTACCTCACACTTGGTCTCTTCCCCCGAGACCCCTGTCTATTTATACCAGTGGAACCTTCCAGGCAGATTTGGCAGTTCAGGTTCAGGTCAGAGGAAGAGACACGCCCCACAGGTAACAAACATTTTACCTTGACCAAACAGTTTTTCATTCATTCATTCATTATCATACCGCTTATCCCGAACGGTCGCGGGACCCAAACAGTTTGAATCTGACTTAAGTCATGGGGTTTGCCCATGACAGTACTCCTTATGGTATTTATTTCCTTAATAGAGCTTAGTATCTTTAGGAGAACCATCTGCAGAAAATACGCTCCATGTGACAAAGGGTCTCAATACATACGCAGTATACGCATAACGGCAACAAATGTATCGTACATGCAGCTAACATTAACTTGAAACTCTTTTTCAGGGGCTCATAAAGCACAAGCTTGGTAATTTGGATTGTGGTGTGTACAGTACATTGTGGAGCATGGCACCTACAGCCTGAAGATAGCCACGACGCCCCTTGCGTGTGCCCACACATGTATGAAGCAACAGCGTGAATTACTTGAAAGGGTAAAAGAAAAATGGGGCTCAGCTCTCCAGGGGAAACCCAGCAAAGATTTACATTTTGGGTGCAAACTTATAGCCTTTGGATATATATAGATAATTGTACTTACTTTCATAGTTCCTTCCTGTTTAACCAATGACATTTACTTAGTATTCTGCAATATGTGGAGGCGCATATGTCAATAGCATGAAATGCCTACTCATAAACAGCATCTGTGTACAAATATCAAGCACACATCAACGCGACAGTGGTAAGAATTTATTCAAAGGGGAGAAAACAAGGGAGACAGGGAAAGAGAGAGAATAACAACTCGTGGCATTCTTTTCTATTATGCAGCACCATTGTCTCCAAGATCTTTTGTTTGAGTACACTACTCGAGGCCAAGGCCTCTTCGACTTTACAGAATCCAACGCGTGGAGATCACATTCAGTATGGTTAACAGTTAAGTCCATGAAAATCCCTCATTGTTTAGACAGAATAATAATCGCTATATAGAATAATGGCAATATAGAAAAGTAATTAAGACAAGCACGGAGCGGTGCAACAGCGTTCTGTTTTTAAGCATAATGGCAAGAATCCTTTGTTGAGACCTGGCGTTAAAGATACTGTGAACTGTAGGATAAGCTGCATGCAAACTGAAAAAGGAGTCGAGCAGAGAAAGGTCCTCTGTTATTATCTTTTATGTTTGTGGCCCTCACCATTTTCTGGAGGAAACCACAAATTATCATTCATTCTTAGTGGACTAGAGGTGGAAAGCTTTGCTCTACCAAAGTGTTTTTTTTCTTTTCTTTTTTCTCAACATTGCATCAGCACAAGGCAGAACTATAAAGACATCATCAGTTGATGTAGTAACCTTAAGATATTGTTCCAATTTCAGTTCTGGCATCTATCAATACTCGCTCCTCTCAGTGGATTTTGCACACAAAAAAGTAATTATGGCTTATTGTACAACAAAATACTTATCTGCTATTATGGAGAAGGTCAGAGGCCTAGCTTTGTATGCTCGCTACACTGGCAACAAAGGTCAATGTAATACAATGCTTTGCATTTCTCAACATTCAGAGCTGTCCATTTTTAACTTTCATCAATTTAAAACTTCATTTTCTTAAAAGGCATTGCTTTAACAACACAAAATACCAGCATCTCAACAGATTCTCTTCCACAGGGCTTCCTCGGAGGCCTTCACTGAATAGGCTGCACAATATATAGGTTTCTTGCGAGCTATGACACAATACATGCCTACTGAATGGTGAGAATGGCCAAGATTAGTTTCCAGATGTGTTGAGTGTGCGAGTAATACAATATTAGTCACCTTACCACTTTCCTTGTCTTTGTCTTAAATTACAGCTAATGGGCAAAAGGTGAAGATAGAATTTGTTAAACCGAATAAATCACATTCTCTTAATTGCCAGGAGTCCTTCAGATCATCTGGTTGCACTCTTTTGTCATTGCTTGTGACAGCAACGACTTCTTTTGGCAGCTAAAGAGACACAGCGAGGGGGAACGTAACAGGTTGTTGCCGTGCTATTGACCCATCTTCTGAGCTTTTGATTCTCCATTTTCACCCGTCTTAAACGATGCTCTCACTGTCCGTTTATTTTACTTATGTATGTTTTCGAGGTCTCGATTGGTAAGCAAATGCAAACAAATGGACCGCCTTACTCAACAGTCTATTAGGATAGTCAGGGGACAACACTGTGTTTCTGCTCTGATGTCCATAATGTGAAATCCAATCAAATGAAGAGCATTTAGAGCTACTTATGGACCGTTCCACCATGTAAACGATGCAATGAGCTCTGTAATAGGAGCTTGGTTAACGTCTGATTGAATCGTAGTGTATGGTCTTGTTGATGCACAATAGGGTTGAACTGTAATGGACACTAAACAGAGTTTGTTTTGTGGTCGTAATATCATGAAATCCAAGGCTTGTGTTGTCTGTTCTAGACTGCTGCAATTAGCCTGTTTTCTATTTATCATCCATAGGCAGACGGATATAGAATCATCTCGTTTCCCACATACGATACAAAACTGGATTAAACAGTACTTGGTGAATAATACTGGACATCTGTTTTACCCTGTAGTACCCTTTAAGTGGTTATAGGATAATACCTTACCTAGAAGGATGTAGCCGTACAGTTGGTTGTCTCAGTGGCAGCTGGAAGAATCTGGATTAGTGTTAGGATGTAGACTTGCAGTCCTTGTGGTGCTCTTGCCAGTATCCACTTCTATAGTTAGCTAGCTTTCCAGCCAGTGAAAACATTTATGGAAAATTCTGAACTGTATTTGTGTCATTTGGTTACAATAAAAAGCATTATTATGAGTGCCGAGGAGTTTTTGGGAAACTTCTAGGAAACTTCCTCTTAGTAATTTCCTTCACTCTTCTGGGTTATACTCTCAATGGAGAGTCATTTTGGCAGCTTAAGGATTAGTAATCACATAATGCAATAAAACTGGCACTTTATTGATCCCTGTAGAAATGTTTTTTTTTTCCACGTGCGTTGTTCCAGGCAGGTCAAAGGCACAAGGGCAGCTGCAGAACAACTTCTGGAGCTGGCAGGGATTCAGTATCTCGCTTTAAGACGCTTTTTGTTGGCCAGACGGTTGCCAACTTTGGGTTTCAATGACAGTTGGAGGATGACTAAAGCGCGCGCCTTTGATCTGAGACGTGTAATTAGGAAAACTTAAATAACCAGGCTCAATCTTAATATGTCAGTTCATGTCATCATATTCTTGCCCCACTAACAGCAGATGGTAAGAAGGTTGATTGGTCGGTAGTTGTATGTCAAACTCTTTTTGTCCAGAGATAGCGTTTGTCTGCGGCCCGTGCAAGATTTCTCAACAGCTTTTGGAAACAAATTGCTACAAATAATTGAGGCTCCAATTTTGGTCAGGAACTGGCCTTTTTGTCTTTCGGTCCAGAAGATCACAGAGCAAAGATTCTTTCTTTCTTTCCCCATTAAACTAGCAACTTTAGTCTTATAAACATTAAGAAGTCTGAGGGGAGTGTAGACATGAAAAGATTTCATGCATTTATTATAATTCTACATATTTTCCTCACTGTTGTTGAGTCATTTGTCTGATAGTTTAGTTTCTTTCAATTACTTCTTCAGGACTTGAATCAACCGAGGACAACCCTGGAGCAGAGTGTGTGTGTGTGCTCTGAGGAGACACATCTGAGTTCAGACTTGAACTCTGTCACACAGTTAATCCAGCGTAGTGCACCCGTGCACAATCTTGATTGAGTCTTATTCTTTCCTCCCTGTTATCGCTATATGTCATTTGTATGTATTTGCAATTTGCGTGTGTGTGTGTGTGTGTATGTCTGTTGGGTAGATATTTTAATTCTCAGTTTAGCCCCTGGCCTGCAGCGTAGTATGGGGGGGACTGTGAAGGCCTGAGGGGGATCAATGTAGATCAGAACAGATCAGTAGGGATCATTTGGGATCACTGGCTCTCTCTTTGATCCATTTATCCTGTCATCTCACCATTGCCACACAATTCACAACCTTTTACCATACCAGGGCGTATAGTCAAAACACCCACATGTTAGTGAACACATTTTTGAGACCCCGTGTCGGCACTGGAGACGTGTGGTATTAAATTGGAAGTATCCCATTCGCTGTGCTTGTTAGTGTTTTTTTGTTTATGAAAGACAGCGTTAACAAAGAAGACCAAAGAATTTCTTTCACCTCATTTGTATCCGAGAAGGAACGAATAGGTCGACAAGTGTTGACTACAAAACTGCGAGGGTCTCCGATCTCTTGTGCAATTCAAAAAGTGACTATTTATGACATTCCCCGTAAACGGCAGAACAGGGGCTATTAAACCCTTAAGGCCCAGGAACCAAATGGGAAAATTGGTCTCATGACTTAATCCACGCTAATGAGGACATGATTTTCTCTGTCATGTGGAGCACCCTGCATGGCAGCACGCTGGCCTGTTTTGCTCCTCTGACTGTAATTCAACAAAATAGTACATAAAAGAAGGCTGTAAGTTATGGCTGTGAGAGGAACTTTTCTGGAATTAACAGTCCTCTTTTCGTAATGAACACAAACTTTTGAATTCATACAGTCGGTTAGCTTCTCAACCACGCATACAACCCCTCTCGTCCCCCAAAAATATATACGTAATAATTCTAATAGTAATAATAGTATAGTAGTATAGTAGAAAATATAGTAGTATTTGCTATAAATGATTCACCGATTGCTCCAAACCTGGTTGACCCCGCAGTAACTGCTTTGTTCAAGTCAATGAGAGAAGGTGGAAACTCAATTCAGGTCTGCATGAAAAACAGTCTCTGAACTGTGTGCCCTTTATGAAAAACACATCCAGCTTATTTCCTTTCGAAATCGGAAGATGTCCAGCAGTGCCATCAGCTCAGAACTGGCAGAAACTAGTGGGACACAGGTTCACCCATCTACTGTCTGGAGAAGTCTGGCCAGAAGTGGTCTTCGTGGAAGAGTTGCAGCCAAAAAGCCATACATCCTACAAGGAAACAAGTACAAGAGACTCAACTATGCATGAAAACATAGGAACTGGGGTGCAGAAAAATGGCAGCAGGTGCTCTGGACTGATGAGTCAAAATATGAAATATTTAGCTGTAGCAGAAGGCAGTTTGTTCGCCGAAGGGCTGGAGAGCGATACAATAATGAGCGTCTGCAGACAACAGTGAAACATGGTGGAGGTTCCTTGCAAGTTTGGGGCTGCATTTCGGCAAATGGAGTTGGAGATTTAGTCAGGATTAATGGTGTCCTCAATACTGAGAAATACAGGCAGATACTTATCCATCATGCAACACCATCAGGGAGGCGTATGATTGGCCCCAAAGTTATTCTGCAACAAGACAACGACCCCAAACACACAGCTGATTTCATGAAGAACTACCTTCAGCGTAAAGAAGAACAAGAAGTCCTGGAAGTGATGGTATGGCCCCCACAGAGCCCTGATCTCAACATCATCGAGTCTGTCTGGGATTACATGAAGAGACAGAAGGATTTGAGGAAG
>JAVQJF010013478.1:2500-13054 GCA_036023855.1 Gadopsis marmoratus | reverse complement strand
GACGGTCTTTGAAATTCCGGCAAAGCGCCTCCGCACGCATCATATTCTTAGATTTTTCGGCCTGGGGGATTGAACTGGAAATCCTCCAGTCACTCGTCCACTTCTATAACCATCAAACTACAAACGCTCTGCACCCAATTTCCCCCAGTATGCTCTTCAGTTTGTGGAATTGTATCACTTTGGTTCACTTATTGAGTTTCAGTTTACCAATCTGTGCGAGCACAAACAAACTGTAGACTTTCTCTGGCCTTCTGAGACGTATGAACCCCGGAGATAAGTATAGAGAGCGATAAAGTGAGGGATGGAAGTGGAAAGGTAGATAAGAGTGGGTGTTCTCGAAGCTGGGGGGAGAAATGGTTTGGAAGGAAATGAATAGTTGGAGCTGGAACAAAAGCACAAATCAGGAGATTCTCCGTGAACCTGGAAACTTCTTCAAACTTCGCTCCCCAATTTCTTTGTCGGCGTGTTCAGCTCCTCTCTCTGCCTGCTTCCTCTCCTTTTTCCAGTCTCTAACTGGCACTCCCCGATCACTTCTGTTTAGTTTTTACCTCATCTCCCTAGTTAGCGGGCTGCATTTCTTCCAACCTCCCCCCCTTCCACACACACACACACACATATATATGCACCCTCCACCTCCAATTTAATCCAAATGCCCAATTTAAATGATGTTTGTTAGAGCTCAGTAGGAGTGAGGGGAAATTACACACAGTACATTCCGTCTTTAAACGTGTGTGTGTGTGTGTTACACAGCTGCAGGGGTGGGGGTTTGTTTGTATATGCTAGAAAAAGAGAATAAAATTATGTATGTCAGTGGTGTTTATTTGCCTATAGGTCTCTGAAACGTGACAGTGTGATTGCATTTTTGGAGCTTAAACCAAATCGCTGAATCCTTTTTGTTAAGAGTGGAAGCAAGAAATTGACGAAACAAAAACAAGGGTTGAGGTGCTCCCCTCATAAATAGTATTTTATATTATAAGCTAAAATGCAGCATTTTACCTGATAGTTTCTTTGGTGTGGAGTTGATGGTTTTCTTAAGAAAGACAGAAAATACACTTCGTGGGTATCAAACCTGTGACCTTGCAGTTTTTGGAGGGGTTTTCTGTTGTGAGAGGTACTGATGCATCCAGATCAACCAATGCTTTGTCCCAAAAATAAAATCATAAAATGATGTAATTCATTCATAAATTCCTCCTACGCTTTAATATCCTGTGCATACTCGCTTTTTCCTCTGGCCTTTGGGCAAATGTGAGACAAACGATGAATCACATTCACGTCCCGTTTTCCTGCATCTCCACACTCAGGTGTGGAGGTGGATGTGAACTATCACTGTGTTATTTTCTACATTAGCTATTTTTACCAATTCTTTCTTATCCAAATCCGCCAAGCACAAAGACGGCGTCTAAAAGCAATGACGCATTAGTTTCAGTTGCCAGGACATTTCTTCAGGGTTGCAGTGAGTAATGCTTTCTCATATCAAAGCATGTGTGTTGCCAAATGATGTGCCAGTGCTGCCAAGTGAAAGCAGTGGTGGCACCGTGGCCACCAGTGACAAAAGTCAATTTAAAGTTCTGTCGGACGCACACATGCTCAGGACTGTGTGTGTGTGTGTGTGTGTACATGCATCTGTTTGTTTGTGTCTCAAGTTGAATCAAGTTGCAGCAAGAACATTTGGCTGATGTGGGACTGAAGCCTCCTCATCCATATTCAGAGTCTTTGCAAGGTTCCACTTGGCTTCTCTCACACAGACACACAGACACAGCAGGGTACATGTACACAGGGCTCCTGTGTGCCTCCTTCAGTTACAACCTCCTCCTTTTCGCTCTTCCTTCTTTCCCTCGGATCCCTTAATCCTCCAAGGCTGAACACCTTCCAAGCAGCCACAGACCAACTCATCTGAACTTTTATGGACGGCCAAAATGTTTTACAAATAGCATAGAAATCAGAATACTGAATGGCATCTCTTTCAAGGACAGGGTGCTCTGATTTGTACCGTATTTTTCAAATTTCTCTGACAATTTAGTGAGGCACAGGGGAACTCCACCGATTGTACACATGAAAGTGTGTCTCAGGGGAGTATGGCTGCAGATGCGATTCTTTTGAGGCTCCAGAGGGAGCTGTGCAAAGTCTTATAAATGGCCTCCAGTGACGTCACCTGAGTCAGCATCAGTTGAGGTGGAGTTTACCAGACCTCTGTACCTTCTTCTTATCTCTACTTGAGGCTAGGAGCTTCAAGCTACATTAGCCACTGCAAGCATGAGACACTTGAACCGTTTTTGGCCACTTTGAGAAGGAAGAATAATGCATGAAATAAAAAAGATGATGGTTCTGCTGCATCAATTTTGAGCCTGTTTTTTTTTTTTAAAACACTGTTATGCTAAATTAGTGGAGTGCTCTTTTAATGAAAAGGAGATATGAGACTTTGTTGCTGTGCATTTTTAAAAGTTAATGAAGGTCCATTTTGAAGCCCAACATTGTGCAGATGATCTACACTCTCACCCCTTTATTCCTCTCTGTTAATATAGAAACACAATAGCACACACACACACACACACACGACATGATAAAAGTCCCTTTGAATACAGAAGCTGGCCCTGGGCTGCATGAATAATGCAGGCGAACCCATACTCTCATAAACCTTATACCTCCTATTGCCACACATACACACCTTCCTTAGCAAACACACTTCTCACATATCTCATCAAGTCCTGCTGTTCTCCTGCCGAACCACCTGATGACATTCCTGCCTTATATGATAAAGATACACACACACACGCACACGTTCTTATATATAATGTAGATTATTTGAAAAGCACTTTCTCTTGAGGTTGAGGTTTGAGTGGTGGAACAGATGGTAGCTGGGGACAGATGTTGAGCTTTATCATCTTTCAGTGGTTTTAGTGGCTGGCTTGCATGATTCAGCAGCAAGAGGAAATTAAAAGTGTGTGTGTGTTGAGTTGGTGTTGATTCTTGTTACTGTATTTCTTTTGAAAATGTGACATTTTCTTTCTGTTTCAGTGGACTTAGTCAATGTGAAAGCCTGTCAGCTTTTGCATCGCATTTGTCGATACAAAAATGCCAAAAAGCAGTGTGCGATTTTAAGGGTTTCCTCTCGCTTCTGATGTGTGCAGGAAGCTACGATGGCGAGATTATAGTGTGGAACAACAGCACAGAAAAGGCTTTGAGGAAACTGCGGCCACATGCTGAACACAGCGAAGGCAAGAAGCAGCTTGGTCTCACTTTCACCCACACAGACGTGTCATGTCATGCAAATAAATTCAACAAACACTGTATTTTGCAATTGTAAGGTAAATGTTTCTTGCTCTTAAGCCTGTGATTTGTCTCCCTTTCCTCTGTTGTTTTTGTTTTTATCTTTAAACTCTTTGCTCAACTCTGATTTTCTAGGCCATTTCCCCGATTCTTACCTTGGCGTGAATGTCAAAGAAAACTCAGATAACTCCATTGCCATCACTAGATTGTTCTTTCTACCAGGACGCACGTCTGCGGATGCAGCTACAGGTGAAATATTGAAAACTAAACTGTGACTGTGTAATCCTTGTTAAAATAGGTTCTGTTAGGTATGGAACTCTGCATAATGTTGTTATGCAGCATCACCTCAGGAGCTATCCCAAAATAAAAGCAATGATTACAAAGCAAATTCTATACAATTCATACATTCTGTATTTTGACCCGAGTCACACTGTTGCTGAAATCAACATGTCACCTTGCCCAAAATTGTTTGGCAGTTTTATTCTAACCAGAAAACCTTCCCAAATCAGAAACCATATTGCCCTTTTGTTTTGAGGCCGAAAACATATATTCTGCCTGTGTGTATGTACATGCCTATGTGGTTGTTACGTGAGAGCCTGCAACATGAAGAGTTATAGTTGATGCAAACACAGTGAAGTTTCTTGAAGTTACTAGAGTTGAAAGAGTCCTACAATCAAAAGCCTTTTTTAAATGTCAAATACACTTCATATACAGCCTCGTTTTTGTTGCTGAAATACACAGATGCACACTTCCTCTGTGTGTGTTGTGTTTGCACATTACACAGACAGTAAGGCTTCGGGTATCTTATGCTTAGTCACTGTACAGTAGCTGCACATCAATGATTGTTTGGTGTGGTGAGTTTGCTTGAAGTTTTCCAGTGTTTAACTACTTTTCGTATGCAGCAACTCAAGCTCTGAAGTTTACTTTTCTTTCTTTCCTTATATGAACCCTGCATGTGGTTGCTTGGATTTTTTTTCCACTTTGATTTATTCTCAGTGTTATTCCTGCAGTAGCTGCTGCTTCTACTAGCTGTTGCTGTTTAGCTGCTTGGTTTAAAAAACAAAAAGAAATAAAACATGATCAGCCTCTGGACCCTGGCCTTTATGCCTGCTCCTCAGACTGACTGAGGCAACTGTGTGTGTGTTTTTGAGCCTTCGCCTAGCAGTAAAGAGCTGTTGTCAAGAGATCAGCATGTCCGTGAGCTCCTAGTGTCTTCTAGCGTCAGCTGTGATGAGGAAACCCATGTGACCTCAGCCACTTTTTGACTCTGCATCTGAGCATCCACTCGCCTGTGAGAAAAAGCTTTGTTGTAGGAGTGTTTGACTTAATTTTGGCTATTGCCGTGTCTGATTTTGCAAATGTACAATCTCTGCCTCTGGCCGGGAGATTGGCCCTTTGATGGTCTGTGACCTGCTTCATCCATTGTTGTCTGCTCCTAACTTCCCTGCTGTTCCAACGTCTGAACATCATCCGAGATTGCACAGGCAGTCATGTTTTTAAGGACTTTTAATGGTTCAGTGTTTGTGCTTTGGTGCTACATACTGGCTTTTTAAAATTACCATACACACACTTTTATTCCTGATATGTATTTTCCTTCATTTCCAGCAGGTGGTGCAGACTTGGTGTCCTGTGGAGGCGCAGGTGTGGTCAGACTCTGGAACACCGTACACAGCCGTATGGTGGGACAGTTCACAGCTCACAACAGAGACCTGGGGTCTATTGTTATGACTGTCAGCCCTTGTGGAAAGTATTTAGTCACAGCTGATAGGGAGGGAACGCTGAAGACTTGGGATGTTCAGGTGGGTTGTTTGTCGCACAAGCATGCTATATATTGTACATCAGGTACAGCGGACCACACGGATTCACATGCCACAATGGCATTTGTGTATACTGTAAGAAGAACAAGTGACAGAAACAGAGAGAGTGATGGAGACTGGTGAGCACAGAACCAGAGGGTGGGACAGATCAACAGGCAGACTGTAGTAGACAGTGCAGAGAGAGTGAGCCTCAATATTTCCATTAGATCAGGCCACTCTGAAAACGACAGCCCCATCTGTCAATTTGAAGCCCCAGCAGCTTGCAAGGGTACAACCAGACCAGTCAATCATTTAGAAAATCTCCACTTATATATTAGCAGAAGGAGGCGATGTCCCCATCCTCTTTGGTATTTTATTTTACATTTTAGAAGCACTTTGAGAGGAGTGTTGTTTCCATTTTGCTGAAACGTGAGACATGTATGAAAAACGCTGGTTTACTATGACATTCTTTTGGCAAATCACCTCCACTAGAAGAGGATAACATAAGTAAAGACGAAAGTAAAATTATCAGTAATTTCAGCCAAGTTAGCGGATTAGAGCTTCACCTCAGCATGTGAACACTTTACGTACATCACACAAGAGTTTGTGATACCTCAGAGAGGCCTTTCGACTCTGATTGCGAAGAGTTAGCGGCATGGGTATGAGGTGTCGCTGCATCACTGTCATGCTCATAATCACAGTAAAGGAACACCCTCTTGGGTATTATTGCCACAATATTCACAGCTCAACTCTCTGTCACAGTTTATAAGAGGGGATGAATTCAAATGGGTGCTTCTCATTTGGGCTCCAGTTTAATTATGGAGATTTATGTATATATATATATATGTATGTATATATGTATGTATATATGTATGTATATACGTATATATAGTCCACAAGGAAACTAGAGCACCAAACTGAACACCAGCACATCAATGAACCGACACACAGAAAGGAAAAGGACCAGAATAAGTAGACCAGACACTAACGAGGTAACGGGTGAAACTAATCGCACGACTCAAGGAGATGCACAAGGGCAGGTACGGACAGGACAGGACACGGAGACAATCCATGGGACAAGGCAACAACCTATACAGCTGTACTGTTGGGGAGGGCGGTCTGTAGCAAGCATATTCACATGCTTGGACTATAAAATTGCAGAGATGTTGTTTTTGCAGACATATTTTGAAAAATGTCATTTAAGAAATGAAGGGCTGGATCAACCGAAAGATTTCACAACAGGAATGTACCCAGGTGCCCTGTTTGTTGTACGGGAGTTAGCTTGATTTCTTTTCTTTCAGTTCTTCAAAGCTGAATTAAATGTATCTTTCCTGACCTGTCATGTCAGTCGTATGTTGAAGTGCAAGTGACTTGTGGTTATAGGACCAGACAACATTTGTGCAGACTTTGTCCCAGTTTCCTTGATACATAGCAATTAATTCAGTTAAGTTCAGTTTTATTTCTACAGCTCTATATGCTAACAGAGTTATCTCATAGCACTTGTTAATAAAGAGCAAGTCTAGACCAACTCTATATGTATAGACCCAACATTTCCACCATGAGCAGCACTAGGAGACAGTGGCAAGGAAACACTGCCTTTAACAGGCAGGAACCTCGGACACAGGCACTACTCTCTCGGACTGGAGTTCAGACTGAAACATGCATCGGTCTTTGGTGCATCATCGAAGTTCTGTGCTTCACTGTAAATCCAACATGTCGCTGCTGGCTGTCTTCTCTGTGCCTGCACACGACTGAAAGAGTTCCACATTTTAACAGGGGTCTGACCGACTGGTGAACTCATTGTTTATGTCCAGAAGGCTGATTATGGAAGGAGCCAAGACCTGATCCTTATTTTAAAAAGATTTTCCCCCGTTAGTGAGTGGAAAAATGTGTTGCATAGTCTACCTTTCAGCTGCAGTACAGCAGCACTATACTGGGTAGTTTACTCTTTGAATTTGTGTTAAAAAGTAGTAAACTATTAACAAAGCTGTCAAATGAATGTAGTGGAGTAAAAATGACTATAAATCCTTCTGAAATGTGGTGGGGTGGAAGTATAAATTAGCATAAGATGAAAACACCCAAATACAGTACAAGTACCTCAACGCTGTACTGTATTATTGTAGTTCATTGTAGTTCCTTTCTAAATATATCAGCAGCATCTACCCAGCTTAAATACAGTGGCACTCATTTTAGATGATCTGCTTTAGATAATTTTTGTATTGATTTGAATAAGTTGATGCCGTTGACCTGACATTATGTCTGAATCCCTAAACGATGTTTCCCTCTTAAAATACCCTTAATTCATAGCTGAGGAGCAGCAGCTTATATAACAGCAATAATTCATGAAAACGACTGCAGTTGGAGTGTTGGATAATGAAATGATCTCAATGGCAGATGCTCCAGCAGCGAGCCATGTGACCATGATTAACCAGTAGAGTTAGAGGTGCGTGGTGACGCCGTGCATTAAAGGGAAATACACTGACACACTGCAGCCAATCGGAATCCAGTCATGTCCGTGGCCATTGCCCCAGCAGTGACCTTCACAGCTATATGATGGATTAGTTTCATTCATAGATTCTCCTCGTAGCACGACCTTAATGTCTGCTCCAATCACATCACATCACGGCAGCTCTCACATTTATCGTTGCCAGAACGCATCAAGCTGTGCATCAATATGTGACATGATGCCTGCAGTCACGGCATAAAATCCTCTGCAGGGCAACTGTCTCACACACACGTTTGCCTTGCTGTAATTGTGAGGGCCTTGTGCCGACTACTCCCCCCGAGGCCAACCTTAACCCTCACCTTAACTGAATGGTACAGTCCATATCAACTCATAAGCCTCAACTCCTGTGGTTCGGTTTGGGGAAATAGCCCGCGGAGAAACATGCATGCCTCTGAGATTTACGTTGTTTTTTCATCTGTCAAATTCTCAGGAATAGACAGTGACACAGGCGACAGCATCTCAGGCTTGTAGTTCAAAGGAGAAGTCATTTGGGATATGTGGCGTGGGGTCCTGTTTCTCAGCGCAGCACACTTTTTGGAACAAGTGCACAAAGTATAATGTAACATCTGAGGTTTGGAACAGTGGCAGTGTTGCAGTTAGCACCAAAATGCAACTTTACCTTTCAGCTTTAAATAGTGATATACTTGGCTGGTAGTGTGGATACAAGGATATCAGCTGTATCTGGGAGTCCTGTGTTTTCTAGCCAACCAGCAGCTGGTCACAGCGGCAGTACAACTGTTCAACACACAACCTTTTATCCCAACTACATTTATATACAACTATCTTGCAATAACAAAGTGCATCCTGAGGTAGACATAATGCTTACGTAATGAATAATGGATTTTATTTTATATCAATTTACATTTTTATATAAAAGCATTCTCTCTAAGAAATAAACGTCCATGCTTGGGTGACACGCTGATTATTGAGCCAACTTCAATTTTCTGATGCAGACCATGAGATGTTTCCGATAACTCTGTCATGATACAGCGCTGTATAAATAAAACTGAAGCTCCCTGAGACAGCAATATCCACTCATGACAACCAGAGTGCAGTTAAGGTTTGGTAAGGTTTTGGCAACTCAGACTGCTTCCTGCAAGAAAATTGTGTTGAAAATCAGACCACTTCTGCAGCATATTGCACTTCACCGGCTTTGATTTTTCCGGAGCTTCAGCGCTTCCCAAACACTCACAGATCCTCGGAAACACACTGCTGTGTTGCACGCTGTGTCATTGCCCCATAACTTAGCAATTTCCTTGCAAAGCAGTGATTGTTTGAAACATGCTACACATAGAAATAATCAGCCCAGAAGTGGAGTGGAAGTGGAGTAGAAGTGGATATGAATGTGGTTCTGTTGAATTTGTCACTTCTGCAATATACTGTAACACCACTGAAGGCTCAGATATTCATTGAAGATTCAGGAAACAAAAGGATCACGTTTAGATTTTCCAGCAGACCCCAGGCTGTCTGGATGGACACCACCACATCCTCCACCCTGACTCCCGCACACAGCCAGTCAGCATTATCTCTTTTAATGCAGGTGTAACAAAAATAGACTTACAAAAAGGGCAAATCTAAATCTAAATGTTAAATCTAAGTCTAAATGTTAAATATATATCTAAATGTTAAATCTAAATCTAAATGACCACGCCTCTCGCCGTTGGCCGCTTCACGGCGTTTCTCCCACTGATCCAGGACAGTGGTGTGGGCGGGGCTGTTCGCGGTGTTTGGGGACATGACATCAGTGGGAGAAACGCCGTGAAGCAGCGACCTTGACATGGCCGCTTCTCTGCAATTAGAAGACATTGAACGTGCGGTAATCGCTGGTGTGCGTGCTGCACTCTAAGGTGCCGTTCCACTGCTACCGTCCGCACCAGTAACGCTAAGTTAAATAGCTGTCATTTTAACTTCTTAATGCATCCAGACAGTGGTGTGGGCGGGGCTAAGCGCAGTGTTTGAGGCGAGCCAACGGCGAGAGGCGTGGTCTATTTGCATATTTTCTAAATATTTAGCTTTACAAACGGTAAGACATTTAGATTTAGATTTAGATTTAACATTTAGATATATATTTAACATTTAGATATAGATTTAACATTTAGATTTTGATTTAACATTTAGATATATATTTAACATTTAGATATAGATTTAACCTTTTTACAAGTTTTCTGTCTCAAATGTGAGGAAAGTGATCTAAATGTGAGGAAGTGAGCTAAATATTCAAAATAAATCAGCAAAAAAACTGTAACTGAATTTTTACATTCGGCGCCCCATAGACACGAGGGTGGCAGAGACAGGACACTAACGCAGACACAGGAGACCAAAAACAGGAAACACAGTTCACACAGACAGGGGCATGACAAACCTAACCAAGGCCCAAACTTGATGATGGTGTAGGTATGATGGAGCCCAACCACAGAGATGGATACTGTACAGGTAACAGTACGATTCTAATGACAGGGAAACACTCTCTGAATCACTCTGTTCATTTGGCCTTTCTGTTGCAGCTTCTGTAAATGTAAATGGTCTGAATGGTGCATTGAATCGATTCTCCACACTGCCAGGAATACAAGTTGGTGCAAATAAACCCCTTCATTTCAGTGAATTGTTGCCTAAAGAGCATGGTGTAATTGTAAGGTCTGTGGTGGGCTCCTCAGGTTGTTAAAATCCCAGTCATAACCTCTTTATTTTAAGTATCTGCGTTTACATGGACCATAATATTCCACTAAAAATCATAATAAGAGCCCAATCAGAATAGAAAACCACCTCAATCAGAAGAGAGTCGGATCGGGTCAACCGGGCTGGGTGGGGGGGTCCATTCAGTAGGAAAATATTAGTGCTTAATAGCCACGTGAATGCTTAATCCAGTGGTTTCTCTCTGGTTGGAATAAATCTCTTCATTCTGCTCGTGTTTGTCCCATGTGGGGGGAACACTAGTTTAACACGAGTTTCCTGAGGGACAGAAACACGGCAGCAAAACTAAACTGC
>JAVQJF010013468.1:0-22889 GCA_036023855.1 Gadopsis marmoratus | reverse complement strand
CCCCCCCCCCCCCCCCCCCCCCCCCCCGCCCCCCCCCCCCCCCCCCCCCCCCCCCCCCCCCCCCCCCCGCCGGCGCCGCCCCGGGGCGAGAGTGATTAATTTCATCTTTGTTTTTCTCCTCCCACAGTTGCGAGTGAACACCATTACACAAAAGTAGAAAGAGCCTCATTTGCGTGCCCGTTCAGTGCCTGGTGCTCCCTGGGGGGGGGGAGAGTATAAAGATTCTAATGAGCGACAGAGAGAGTTCCTGAAGCACAAAAGGGCAGATAGAGACACACTGGGACGGTGCTCTGCCAGCCTTGGCGGCTCAACTCTGAGGAGGAACTCCATGTGGACCATCAACTGACAGCCCATCAACCAGCGCATTCTGTGCCCGTCTGATTCTCTCCGCCTCGCTATATCTCCTCCTCCGTCTCGCCCATATCCACATCTATTTTCCCCATCATATCCTCCTCACTTCCTTCTCTGCAGTACTCGGTAAAGCCTGGCAGCTTGGCACAGTGAGCACATAGTCAGTATAGGGGATGCACCACGTATCAGCAGACTATCGCGATCAGCCAATGTCGGCTAAAAAGGTTCACACACTGATCTCTGTAATATAGCTAGTACTTTAAGGGCGTCCCATAAGAATAACGTTATCTGACTAAACTGACATTGATACTGCTCAGATAAGTGAGAACACAGTGATTTTAAGCACATTCACTTTATCATGTTGCACAATAAACATGATGATTTTCTGATACAGATATATTGTATATCACAACATTCCAAATGTATGTAAAGCTTAAACTGCTGATCAATTAGATGGCAGACGAATTTAATTGGCAATATATACATATATACACACAGTTATGAGAATTTACTGATTTTCTCAATTTATATCATCCTAAACTGAATATCTTTGGGTTTTGGACAGTTGGTTGGACAAAACAAGACATTATCTTGGGTTTTCTCTATTTCTTTGACATTTTACAAAGCCAACAGTGAATTAATCGAGAAAATAATCAGCTGAACAATAGATCATGGGAGTAATTATTATAGTGTTAGCCCTAAATGTATTGAATGAAAGATGATAACATACTTTAACCGATGTTTAATGCAATGAACTGCACAAAACATTAGACAGTACTCATACCTCTTTTAGCTGTATTCAAGAGCAACTTGGTTGTAATTTATTCTGTCCACATCAAAGGGAACTTACTCCCATGCTTTGCACCACCCCAGACAAGCGCCACCAATCAACTGATTATGTCTGCGTTTAATCTATATATGGTTAAAGATGAGGTTAGGGGTTGTGAGATGCAAATCCTAGCCAAGGAGGGAGGATTTGTACACACATGCACTGACAGGTTGCTCTGGCAATGAGGATCAAAACAGGGCAACACTGTGCAAAACATACCCAGTTGAGGTCTTGTTGTGTAAATCTTAAAAGTATTTAAATTACTAGAATTAGCACTAGAATTGTGCCGTTTTACAGTTTGTAATGTTACTTTCACTGCCAGCAATTAGCTAAATGTGTAACTGGCGATTTCATAATGTAAATGATACTTTCATGTTTAAAATTAACAAAAGCTAAAATCAATTATCTTTTGATTAATAATGAATAGGTTTGTCTGAAAATGGCTTAATATTGATATTAGCATCTGTATTTAGGTGGAATAATATTGGAGAGCGGCCTTATATGTGTCTATTCCTAGAATATGCTCACTGGTATGCCTGCATGTTGGTGTTGGTCCTTTCTAACAAGCACAGTCACAACCAGCCACCGTCACTATATCTCGGTGGTGGTGATGGTAAGGTTACCGGTGCATTAGGACAGATTGTACAAAAGAGGATTATGGCTGTAGCCCAGATGTGGGTCTGGGGGGAGCTTACGGGGTGACGCACCACCACTGATGATGCCTGGAAACATTCCCCTACAAATCAATGGCTGGTTCCAAGCGCCCATTCAATCACTACCATTACCACACTCAACTTTGAACTCAGTACAAGCTGGAGGAAATGCAGCTGCAGAATGTTACCAAATGTCAAAGTGGGTGCATCCTTGTACCTGTAGGTTTAGTAATGTAAAAAGCTGCATGTGAACTGAATTTGGAATTAACTATGACTCATAAATACACATGTGTGGTCCAGGTTACTGTCCACTGATCAAAATCCATCTCAAAAAGGAAACAGCTGCACTTTAAAAAGAAAAGAAAGAAAAAAAATATCAGAATCACAAGCCAAGAAGTTCTTCCTTTTCAGCTTCAGGAGACAACAGCAGCATCAGCAGCTATGCTAAAACATATGTCATAAACGTGTGCAGTGCAGCATGCTCCATTTGTGCATCAGTATTTTTAGCATCCCCACACTCATTATGTCAGCACAGCACAGCAGAAGGCCCGAGCTGGTCTGAGTGAACTGAGAGAGAGGCAGGAAGGAAAGACAATGCATGCACGTTTCTGCTTCAGCTCGGGGCTTCTGCCTCGGCATGCGAGCCACTCACATCATGTATCCTGGCTGTGAAGAATGCGTTTTGCTTATCGGTGCTCGAATTAAGTTCACTTTTTGTGGGTGATGGAAAACAAATGTGCCCGGTTTCACTGTTGCGGCAGCGTACCAGCGAGCTCTCGAGGTGCTGCGTTAAAAGAAACCAAGGGGATGGGATTCAAGACGAGACATAAATAACTGATGTTACACTGTCCCTAAGTTAAGCTATTGAAACAGCATGAAAGTGTCTTTCTTCAAATAGCTCTAAGTCCCAAATCTGAAAGAAGATACCGGGCTTTGTGATGTCCATCAAGGTCAAAATGGAGCCCATGACAGGTCATTAGGCTGCAGATAAATAGGTAGGGGATACATGCTCCAAAAAAGATTTCCATTATTGATCCATTAGCAGCAGAGTTTACTCTATGGGAACATACTTCTAGTTGGGCAGTGATGCCATTTTTAAAATCCAGATGCCCTTGGGAATGAAACCGAAACCACCACAATGTCAATGTATCACTTGACCAACAAAACAATCTGCAGTTAAAAAGGATCTTTTGCAGTAAATACCAACAAATGTTGGTATTTATTTTCTCACTGGCATCCAAGCTCCTGTACTTTTACCACGCCAGCGTCTGTATATTTTATCCGAGGCCAGCTCTCGACACAAATTGCTTGTTAGCAAGAATAGCCAGAGGCCTCAAAAGGTATGAGGACCATCCACTGGGAGGGAAGCTGGTATAGGATCACGGTCTGTGCTCATGTTGTGTACATAGCCAGTTTGCATACAACCAATATCTCTCCTCTGTTGTACTGAACCAACATCCTGAGGTGTCCATCCGCTGCCATCACCCGGACCAAGTGCTCTTACTCCACGCACAAAAGATTCTCACAGTGGGGGTTTTCCTTCGCATCCCCCCCTCTCACCCCAACACAAAGGGTATTCATTTCAGCCGCTTTTAGCAGCGGCACTTTCCGCTTTTAGTTTCCCAGATTCCCTCCCCTGAGGTGCGACTGGTGGGACGAGGAAAATAAAGACACCAGGTGGATGTTTGGAGAGAGGTTAGGCTTGTGGTAAACAGGGCCACTTCAAGCCAACCCCCAATCGTGGTTAAATGTGGTCTTTTTTTTTTGGTAACGCCTGGTGGGAGGAAAAGAAACCGATACCAGTGCCTGGAGTGAGCTTTGTGGTTTAGTGCTGTGTTGCTTCATGCCATCTTTGAATTGGTGCAATATCAGAACACATCTCTGTATAATATAGAATTTAGGTTCTTCTTTAACATTTTAGGAATATGATTATTAAGAGAAGATATGCTTTTATAACGGTGCATTCAAAGCTACAGACAGCAGTCGATTTCACTGGAAGCAGCCTTTGTGCCAAGCTAAGATAACCAGCTGCTGTACTGTAGCTTCATATTTAACAAACAGACATGAGTGTTATCGATGTCGTCATCTAACTCTTGGTAAGAAAGCGAATAAATGTATTTCCCATAATTTTAAACTATTCATTTAAGTACAAATACTTCAACATGCAACATTTAGACTTATGTTAGCTAATGATAGAAGTTACAAAAATCAACTATAACAACATATAAACTGTGGAAAACATGCAAAAAGGTACACACACTAATGTATAAAAGTTTGGGAAATACATTTTTAATGCTAGTTCAATCGATACCACGCTCATGTCTGTATGGTATATATGAAGCTACGTAAACAGCTGTTTAGCTTAGCACAAAGTGGAAACAGCTAGCCTTTCTGTTTGTTAAGCCCATTTTTAATACAGATTTTTAAAAAAAAAACGAGAGCCAGGCTAGCTGTAAGCTAAGCTAACCATCTGCTGTCTCCTGCTACATATTTAGCATACAGGCATGCCCACGTTTTCTCATCTAACTCTTGGCAATTAAAGAAATAAGCGCATTTCCCGAAAATGTCGAGCTAGTCCTTTAACAACATGACAACACATAAAATGTCTACTTCATCTCATTGCAGATCTCTCTTGAATGGCAGGAGAAGAAATACCCGGCCTATTGAATCAACAGAAGGAATCCTCTGTGCAACCTCCAGAAAAGGAGCACAAACAAAGCAAACCTTACAATGCACTGCGATGCCAACCTTTGGTGTTGCTAGAAGAAGGCTGAAAAGCCCCATTCAATCAACGATGAGAGGCAGGAAGCGGGAAGACACTTGGTCTTCTCCCCTCAGACAAACAAAACTTCAAATGATCCAGCGGCTCAGATGTTTGGGGGGCTCATTAATTCAAGACAAGTATTTAACTAAGAAATCTGTTTCTGTATCTGTGTGGTTTGAAGGCTTCCAAACAGCAACAGTCCCCGAAGAGGGGTTGGGTTGAGAAGAGGAGACGTAAGAAGTGAAGTGGGTCGCAGTTGGAGGTTAAGCCAACCTGGTGAATTAAACAGACCTGCGGCAGTGGGATGCAATGAAAAGCCCTTTTGAAAGTCAGTCTGACATTAAACTGGCTTTTACTGTGCACGGGCAGAGGGAGGAAGTGGGGGGAACTGACAGAGGAGAGGTGAGGAGGACGGGCCGTGAGCCAGCGCCTCGCATGCAGCAGGTTGACACGCAGAGGAGAACCAGGCCATCAGCTCGATGGCACAGCGAGCACAGGAAACGGATCGCTCGCGCACACATGCATGAACCTCAAAGGGGACAAAGATCAAATGTAGAAACCGTATATACACTTGATTCAACTGCAGTAGAGGCGTATACACACACACACACACACAGTGCAGGTAATGAGACAGCTAACAGCCGCCAAGGTCGGAGAGGCTGCTGCCCAGAAATCAGCCGGGCAGCAGCTGATCCTCCCAACGTGATCTTTACAGAGATGGAGACGGCAAAACAGTTCAATCCCTGAATCTCCGATAAATGCCACCGCTCTCGAGCCCACAGTGAATATACACTCCTGATATAACATACCTGTGGTGAATGTGTGCAAGCATCTCTATTTGCTGTGGAGATTTTCGTGGTCAATTCTGAAATTATCCTGCTCTGACCCGTATTCATATGTGAACAGAGAATGTAATAAGGTGAAGATGAATAGATAGACACACAAGAGAAGACAACAAGATGCACACTACAGGTTTTTATAGAGACAGAAGTAATCAACAGCAGAGCATAGATGACAAGGATGCAGTGTGATTCTTCTGTCAGTTTTGCACTTTAGTCAGCATGAAAAGAGCTCACTCCTCCATTCAGAAGACACTGATAAAACAGGTACCAAGGCCGTAAGGAGTACAGACACAATGAGACAAACTAAATCCAGGGGAATGTGAACGTGCCATCTGCCTGCCTGTTACATAATCTTCAAAGAAATGGACTTATGACAGATGAGGCGAAATGATTTCTCTGCATCTATCAATTGACCTGCGTTAAGCCCTGCCAGGCGTAGTTACTGTTGCTACACCTGTCAAGCATTCTGTTTGTGCACAGCACATATGCAATGAAAACAGTGGCAGATTTACCACTCGAAACTGGTAGACTACAGCAGGCTTCTTGTTTCTAGACAGCGAGCATCGACTTTCCTGCCTGAGTCGACAACTTTAACAGGTTTTATAAGATGTAGCTAGCTATCTAGCTATCTCCATGAGGTGGTTGAAAACGCAGTCTCTGGCTGACTCTGAAAAAGAACCATGAAAAAGGGTCTTTAATATGCTTTTGATGGCTATAAAACTGAATTGAACGGAGTTAAGCTAACAACTTTCAGTCCAGCATTGGGGATTCTTCTAGCAAAATGTAATGTTAGCACATGGTGTGCTGCACGGCCTTGGAAATAACACTATGTTAGCCTGACATGCTAACATTTGCAGCTTACATTTGAGAAGGTAAATAAACACAGTTGCTGCTACTGTTTGTCTAGCCTTGTAGTTACAATCTAATTGGATGATTAGGTAATGATCATTTTTGATATCTTCAAAATAGCGAGTATCCAGGGTCTAAAATGCACTAGCAACATCTTCCTTTTACAATGATATGCTTCCATTAAAAGGAAACATGTTCAATAGGATTTGATGTGGAGTATGTAGCCCAACAAAAAAGATGTATAACATTTGTAGCTACAGCTCTACTCCAAAGCCTGTGGGGCAACTTCGGTGCTTTATCATCTTCAGACTCTCAGTCCACTGAGGCCGCTGCAAACACACACACCCAGAAAATACAACATACAAACATGCACACAAGCATACAAGTGCACGGAAACAACATTAGATACAAACAGAATAGCAAAGCCACAAATATGCACGTATCCTAGGGTACACAATCTTTGATACACAAGAGGCAAACACACACACAGTATCTGGGGATATCTAGGACGGGTAAGTATGGATCCGAGGGGGGGGAGAAAGAGACACACGTAGAAGAAAGATAAAAGGTGGAGCAGACTGCAGCACAGATAGAGGGAAGTGGGCTGCCAAAAGAACAGAAAAGAAAAAAAGCCAGACAGAAAAGGAATGAGTGAGCAATGTGATGAGAAGAAAGAGGCAGAAAGTGATATAAAACGGGTCATCACAGTGCGACCTGCTGTCTCTGCGTGGAGGGGGAGACAGAAGAGGATACAAAGAGGGGAAACAGGAAGCAAAAGGAACCTATTCAACACAACAGAAATGTAGGAACAGGATCAGTAATGTGCATCTATGTATATCTACATCTAAAAGCATTTCCATTTAATTAAGGTGCTACAAAGCAAGAGGAGAGGAGCGAGGGAACAGACGAGGCCAGAAAGGTGTGGGCAGTACTGGGAGTGAACGTCCTGTCAAGGTCGAGCAATGGCGTCTACAAACCTCCAGTCTGAAGACCTTTCACCCTCTTCCGCTGTCTGTCTCTTGTGCTGACATTAATCCTGACCACTGATAAACCCCTGACAGTGTCCTCTGTGACCTGAACTGGACTGTCGTGCTTTCCAGAAGACCCGAGTAGAGTTGAGCGGCACATTTTTAGAGACAATTTTGTTTTTAAGTATCTTGGCTCTTAGATGAATTCAGCCCATGTCCACAAATGTATCTTTAGTCTTCCCTTGTGTAAGCTGCGGATAAAAATCTTGAATCTGATCTTTTAGAAAACTCTCTGCAAAGTGGGTAACCACTTTGGTCCAGGCTGAAATATCTCAGCGACTATTGGATGTATTGCCATGATTCCCTGACCTTTTATCTAACACTATCATCAGGTCAAAACTTCAGTTTTTCCAATACTTTGGCATATGACCAAATACTTAGCCTCTGCTCTTTAGTTCCAATTAGCAAATGTTAGCATGCTAACACGCTAAACTAAAATGAACATAGCAAACAGAAAATCCTATTTTCTAAACATCAACAGACTATCTTTGTCATTGTGAGCATGTTAGAATGCTGATGTTAGCATTTATAGCATTAAGATCACAGTGCCAACAGTGACGGAATTACATAGTTTATCCACAGTTTTCTATTTCAGTGTGGACACATACAGTAACAAAAATGTATCTGCGTTGGTGTGGACATGCCCTTAGTGTCATCATAAAACCACAAAGGGTAGGATGTGGAGAAAATGTGATCTGAGGAAAAATGTCCCCAAGGCAGATTTGGCCTGATGAGGGTCAATCATCCCACAGAGAAATAGATTACACTGCTGAGAAAAACAAAGAACTGGACCAAAGCCATCTGTACAAGTCTCCTCTGGTTACACATCCCCCACTGTGACTGTGTGAATGAGAGTGTTAGAGGCCAATTCCATATTCAGGAATTGACAGGGTAATTGAAAACAGAGGCAGCCACGACCATTAGCTCTTCACATTCTTAAATTATGCATATGTCCTTTAAGCGAGCCGTGACACTTTGTTAGCCATCAGAAATACATTAATGGTGTAAGATTTACCCTGAACAGACCGTAAGTTTGAGTAACTTGAGGGTGAGCAGTAGCTATTTTTAAAGTGAGGTTTACAGGAAAATGGAAGCCTTGGGGTCATTGCGATGCACTGGGTCAACCGCCAAACACTCACACAGATCAATATACACTTCCTTTATGGTCAATACATGCAAGCCTGGATTACAGCCACAGCACACGATAACTGATGCTGAACCAGTGCAGGCAATCATTTTTCTGCCGCAAGTGAGCACAAAGAAAAAAAACAAGTGTCTCTTGACGCGTAAATATCTCTTCTCACCCGCCAATCACAGTGATTGTCACCGGCAGACGCCATTCATTTATGAAAATGGCATGTCAGTCATATTTTCCCCGGCCCACACGGATGGCAAGAACACGTACACACACACACACACACACACACACACACCAGGAGCGCCACTGATCAGTTAAGCTGCTGAATTCCTAATAGGACATATCCCATTAACCTCGCTCACGCAGGGATCACGGATTGATATCAAGGATGGGGTACCACAAGCGCACTACACCACAACAGGCTTGCTACAAAAAGGTATTTCATAACAGCGCAGGTAGCCAAAAACAGAGGGATTTGATTGAAAACTACTAATTTCATTCAGTATCTCTTGAAAAGACTTTGCAATCACTTAATTTCCCGGTTTTAAGAAAGGCACACACATACACGGTTCCATGTCATTCTTATAGCAGTTCTTATTAAACACAAAAGGCAAGACATCTTACTAACAGCGTAGGACTGCAGCTACCACATATTTTCACTGATAATTGGAATGCCAAAACATTGTTTACACAAACGCTCATCACAATGTCTGGGGGATGTCTTTAAATGTCTTGTTTTGTCCAAACTAAAAGGACTAAAACATTACAGTATTTAATTTAAGGTCATATTTGACAAAACAAAAGCTACAAATCCCCACTTTTGAGAAGCCAGAACCAGTGAATTGGTGGCATTTTTGACCAAAACTGTAATTATGAAAGTCTTTCTTTTGATCGACTAATCGATTAATCAGCTGATCCTTTCAGCTCTAAAAGCACTGCACGAGTGAGTCTCTAAGAAGGATATTACCCGACACACAAGCATTTGAAGCCAATAAATCACGTCAAGCCAATGTGAAATAATGGTCATTATAAAACAGCCATATGCATTCTGGTAAATCACTCAGCCATCTCAGAGTAGAATCATCATCTCCCTACAGCGAGCACGCTAGACTACCACTTGAGTGGAAATGCAGGAAAGCTCCCCCAGCTGCATCTCTCCACATTATACATGGATGTGGACAGACAATTACAGCATATTGGCTTGTCTGTGTCAGCAACTCCAATGGGATTCACACGGGTTTCCCCCAGTGTGCGTGGTGACGAAAAGCTGGAAGGACGTGAAAAGAAAAGGAGGTAAAATATTTTCATTTTGAGAGAATATAACTGCGATGACAGCGTGTCCCTTTTCCCCGTGTCTAGTGTCGCTGAATCTAAACAGACAAGGTTTGTGCGGTTCTGGTGTTTATCTTTCATAATTGGGGGCTCCATAATAAATAGAGCACGATTTAATTCGTTTAACACAAAACGAACCAGCGGTGGCTTTTCTCCAACTCTGTCCTCACGTCTCGGGTCATGTGCGTGCTATTGCGTGACTATTATTGTGAGGGTGAATCAGCAATGAATAAAAAACGCTCACTGGGCCCGTCATATGTCACATGTAGATTTATTTAACCCGTACATGGTGCACACCATGGAGCAGCTTGTGTAAAGCAGTGGGCTCTTTTTTTTTCTGCATCTGTTCGATTCACAGGGGAGCCTCCCACAGTCTCCTTCCATGTTGAATGATTGAACTGGGTGAGTATGTGTGAAAATGCGTGCGCACACACACACAGAGGAAAAGGGGTGCTATCTCTGCAGATGGAGACGAGGCAGCGGTCGAGGAAGCAATTACAAGCTGGTAGGCTTCACCTCACCACGCCTCCTACCCCCACCCTCTCCCATACATCGCCTTGGGGCTTGCTGCATTAGAGAATCATGGGTATAATGGTGGAATGGGCCTCGGGGCCCCTCCAAAACAACCTGCTAATCCCCTGTGGAGTGGGGGGGTAAGGGAGGGGGGTGAATTTGGGGGTAACAGGGCAGGGCGGACGCCCCGACAATGAGTCCACCCCTGACACGCGCCAGCACCCTCAACAACCCCCACCACACCTCCTCCACCTCCCCAGCACAGCAACACCCCCCTAAGAGAGGAACCAGCGATGTCAGCCATGGGAGAGCAGGAAACCCCCAGGCCCAGCACTGGCCCTCCGTCGCAGCCAGGCCTCCAGCAGGAACATTCAATCAGGCTTCTGCACCATTCTATGCTCTTTTTTTTTTCCCCATGGCACTCAACCGTCTCCAGCCATCGGTGGAGAATTCAAGTTGCACGAACACGGATGCAAACTAGCTAATTTAAATGGTTTAATTATGTGTCAAAATTATGATGAGCAATGACATGCTTGATTGGTCGTATCAAAGGGCTTTAATTAGGAGGAAGGCCTACCACCCTGTCTTGCCTACAGCATTAAGCCTAAACATGACACAATGCAGCCTCAAGTATGTTCTGTAGTCAGTTACTAAGTCAATGTGGGTTTGTCTTCAGTGACATTTGTGACAGATTATTCATCAGGTGTTTACGGAGCATTGCAAAGACAATCTTGGGTGACAGTCACCCAAGATTCCGTTCATATCTCAGCTTCATGCCTCCTCTTATCCTCGGCTACGTGGTCTCATCATTTTTGCTGCCAACCTAACCCATCTTTGTGTTAAAAAACACGACTTTGATATTCTCCCTCTTGGCTCCATCTAATGTCTCCGTATCCCAGGTCCATTTAGGAGTCACACATTAACATCATCTCAATCTTCTTGCTTCAGGTTAAGAACCAGTAATCACTCCACTGGTGGGCTAATGGCTGCCTTAACATCAACTCGCAGAGAGTCCATTCATATTTCATCAATGGCAGTGGCCCCTGTCCTCCCAGGGCCCTGCTTCGCTAGTAAGGCGAATTGACATCAAACGCTCAAACCTTCCAATTAGACAGCAAGACGTTCTGATCTCAACTCGATTTGGCCCGAGATCAAATGTTCCTGCAAGGATCCAAGGATTTCCAAACCCCTTTAGTTAGCCAGCCCCCCCTGTCAAAAGGGGATAGAATGTTCACTGAAAGCACCTGGAGGAGATCACATTGAAAATGGCTAAGGAAGGGGCTTACTTGTGCCAATATTTAGATAACACAGCAATTCCACTGCATGGATTTTCACGAAAGACCTAACAGGACTTAGCAGAAAAGTAAAAGCAGAAGTGGATTAGATATTAATTCTACCGGAGGTGCGATTTTGCTTGGTACCATTTAGTAGGTATTGTTTTGCTTTAAGTTGTGCAGACCTGTGGAAAGGCAACAGCTGTTCCTCCTCGCATGAATAATTTAGGAAGCGGTTCCGTCTGGGGGATCAATGGCCATTACTGGTGTGAGGTTATTTTGGAACAAGGATAAACATTTAGTTATCCTTTTCTCCTGCAAAATAAGTGATGGAATTAGAAACTGTCTGAAAATATGCGCCTTTATCCACATATTTAAATGACTATCGTGCTTTGAGCATCTCTCCGACGGCCAGCTTTTCACCCTGACTTCAAGTGTGGCAGTTCTGAAGTGCTATTAATACGTGGGCTTTACGACGTGGTCAGACAACACGTCATAAAATTTTGTTTTTCTTGTAGCATAACCCAGCCCTTACGACACCCCTTAAAGCACTCAATAGTCTCTCTCAAGTCTCCGTTGATCCACTTAAACTGAAAGAGTGACAGTCTCTCCAGACGCTGATAGAGGATGTACAGTACAAGCAAAACCAAAGGGGCATAACTAAAACGAACCTGTGCCACCACACAGCTTCTCACCACATCTTTGAGTGCATGTCTATCATGTAACCTGAATTTCACAACAGGAAAACATCCCCAGTTCCTTCCTTAAAAAAGGGATCCGGCCAGAAAGAAGCACGCCACCGCCAAAACATGTCTTCAAAAAAATTAATCACAGCCAATTGAAAGAGTCGTATTGCTGCTATTGAGGGTGAAAAGAAAAATGGGATAAAGAGCCTTAATCCAATTAACAGGGCCCCCTCCAGCGGTTTAGGGACAATGGCAAGTATTTAGCCTTCAAAATAAAATGTCTTCCTTTTATCCAGCCACGTGAACTTTGACAGGAGGGAATGGGTTTAAGAAGCTCAATGGAATAAATCTGTTCCCTGTCAAAATATAGAAGCACTGATCTCTATTAGGAATCTGCCCTGCACAGGATTAAGTATAACATAACATAACGAAGGTCAGGTCTTCAGCACTTATATGGACAAGGGACAAAGTATGCAGAGCAGAAAGTGACCAGATCGCGACAGAGAAGCCAAAGGCTAGCTTCTAGTTCACTGTGCCTCACCGACTCCAGGTCATGGTGGCAAGGTGGCACATTTTTGGACGGTGAGAAACATTTAGGACAGCCTGGGAGCCACCGGGCCTTATTATGCAAGCAGACAGGCCACACACGAGAAGGAAAGAAAAATAATAATATCATCTTATTATATCACAGTTACAGTAAGAGGGTTTTACTGGGCACTTTTTTTTTTTTTTTAATCCTGGCCTCCTTTCAAAGAGTTACAAAATGATTATTGGCTCGTCTTCACGGACGCTGTGGGATCATGCAGGGGCCAGAGCATCACACACACACACAGCAGACCAGTATCTCTGGGGAATGTAATTATGAGACATTTAAGCCGCCTCTCAATAAGCCCACCCCCCCCTCCCCCTTTTTTTTTTTTGCGGGTAAAAAGGGGCAAAGGAAGACATTCCTACCACACCAACAGGACAGAGCCTGTGTGGGGTTTTATTTTCCTCCACATTTGGCATCGGCTGCGTTGTTGTCGCTTGTTTGTCTCACTCACGGTGTTTGACACCCCCCCCTCCTCCTCCTCCTCCTCCTCCTCCTCCCGGGGTAGCCTGGAACAATGCACTGAAGGATACACACGTTTACTTCCACCACCTCTCCAGCGCCACAGCGTTCTTAAGCCCTCACACGGCCGAATGAAAGACAACGTAGCCCACCTCCTTTGCATTTCCTCACGTTTGCGTTTCTTTCGAAGAATTGGCAGATGTTGAGCCAAATCTACAGACACACAGCGACTGGTTGTGGTAAGCAGCTGACTGCCTGCCCCCCCCCCCCCATTCAAACAGACAGCACAACAGGATCAAATACACAACACATCTGAGACAAGAGACCCGCTAGTTTCTAATGCAGAGGGGAAAAGGGCAAAGCTAAAGTAGGGGAGGAAAAAAAAAACACATAAATCAAAATGTGGCTGTTCATTTGGCAAAACCATGGGGGGGGTCAGAGCGGCAACCCTATGCTTTGCAATGTGGCAGATGAAAACCAAGCTCTCGTTAAAGGGCTGACGCTGTTTTACTTTCTATTTTTTTCTTCATTTATTTCCCTTCCTTTGATTTAAATCACTCACTATAACAATTCGCAGCGCTGGAAATCATCCCCCCCCCCTCCTCCTCCTCCACCATGTCCACGCATCCACACATGCCCCTGCGCCCGAGCGCGCGGACTGACCGTAGAGGACCGCGGCTCTTAAAGAAAACACCAAGGCAACGAACTCACCGACGCCGTATTTCTCCTGTTCGGTAGGTATCCACATGTCTACGGTCGGCACGTGTACGCGAGTGGTCGGGATAGCAGCGAAATGCAGGCGTTCGGTGCCGTGTAACGCATTCTACTGGCGTGCTGTCCTCCGGTCTGTAGTAGAAGTCATTGTTTAGGTTACAGCGAGAGAAAGCTGCTGCTGCTGCTGCCGCTGCCGCCGCTGCTGCTGCTGCTGCCGCCGCTCGTAGTGGTACGGAGACGTGCTGCCTTCGAGTGCTGTCGGACGTTCGACCATTACGACGTTGGCGCACTTGTAAGCCCATTTATTCATCTCTCCTTTTCATTCTCATCTACAAAATCACGTATACGCTGGTCTGTCAAGGTGTCAGACTGCTGCAAATGTTGGGTCCATGGGCTGCTTTTTCTTGGCATCATTAGCTTTTTGATAGCCTATTATTTGCATTCTGTAAGTGCACCTCAGATGGGTTGCCACTCCCACCAATAGCACACATTTAAGCTAGCCTGCAAAAGGTCAAGAAATATATATATATATATTATGTGTCACTGACACGAAGTTGCTTCACAATTACAGACGACATTCAAAACATGAAATAGGCCGATACATACCACTAAGCTGACTGCTGTCACCAGCTAAGTTAGGGCTAAAACGCAAATGGCATAGCAGGCTACATCCACTAACAGTTGGCTTTTGATAGAAAAAGATGAGTTTGCAAGCTATAAATTAAAAGGAAACACACCCGAAGCTATTTTTATTTCTAGGACTATCCTACATAAAACACACACACTTCCAATTTAGACATGCTAGCTTACCTGACTATTATTACAAATGAGTTGCCCGTCCCATCTTTACGACTTTCTGATTATTTCTTATTATAATCTGATTATTTATATGTTATTTTCAATGTCACTGAGCTGGACATGTAAGCTAGTCTATTATCAAAACACAATAGATGTGACCATCACCAGATGTGTCACTAAATTAAATACACAGGGTGAAACATTTAATATAAAAAAAGTTATAAAATGATGAAAACTTACATTAGACCTCTTAATTCTGCCATCGCACTAACGGACTGTTCCATTACTCAGAATACAGAGAATGCATGAAGATGTCCAAAATGAGATTCATCAATTCATGTTACAGCTAATTGAGTTTGCAGATGGCAGCTGAGATTTACAAAATACGACGTAGGATGTCCCGATGAGCACTTGAACGCAGCGGCATTGACAGCGCAGCCAGAAACGAGCGCAACGCATTCTGGGACTTGTAGTAGAACCCAGTGACGTCAATATGTATAAAGATCCCATTATCCATAGCATCTTTACAACCATCAGAGTAGATCTTTGTTTTTGTCCTTTCTGTGAGCAGTTAGCCTACAAAAAAGAATGAAGAAAGAATATACATTATATAATAGAGCCCTAATTTCAGGGTAGTAGTTCTGAACATGACCTTGTAACAGTGGAAAGTCCTCCCTTGGACACACAGGCCTTCTGCTGACAACTGGTGCATGAAAAATACATGAGACGAAAAGTTCCACATCCAAAATGAAAGCATTCAACACACAGCTCTCAGTGTGTGTGTGTGCATGAGAGAATATGTTTAAACATGCCTGTGTTGCATGTGGGTGAGTGTATGTACACGTAGTGTCACACACCCATACCCCCCCCCCCCCCATTTTTTCATTCCCTACTGACCCTCATCATCTGTATGGGTGTAGCTGGTGTTGTGTTTGAGTACAAAAGATTTTTGTAAAAAGCCCACTCTAATGCCTGTTCATTTCCCATTCTGCAAATGGTGCATTAAAATGCTTTGAAGTGTCAAATGTACCTCTCTTTTCTCTCTGCCTCATCACTAGTTCACACGTCCACTTACCCATCCACCTTTGTAGTTTGCATGGTGAATTATGAATGGCTATGCCATGAAAAAGCAAGCAACCCAAGGCTTGCTGCTGGCTTTCTAGGTTGGTATGCTTAGGGCATCATGGGTCACATGTCATCCCCTTGTCTTATCCGCCCTGTTTCTCTCACTGTACACAACCATACAGCACGTAGAGTAAATGCCATGAAACAATACATTTCATTAAAAAGCAGAGTAGCAGATAGAGCTGAAATAATTGTACAATGTGTTTCCACGTTGCACTGCTTCATCCCCATATGGCCTCCTTCGATATTTCTGATTGGAGAGGTGGGGGGTTGTGGGTACAGGGTGGGGTGTCGGAATGTTCTACTCTACGTATGAATAAATCATAAGCCGGGGAGCAAAGTAAGACAGAAACCCAATGGATTCATCCCTGCGAGGACAGGAGATTGGAGCCTGTGTGCTCTTTTAGAGAGTGGAAACTAGACTATGTTCTACATCAGTCACTGTGTCAATCACTGTGCAAACTTCAGCTGCCATCACAGTTTGGTTGTGATAGAGGTGAGAAATGCGTCACGGTAAACAAGGAAACAGGAATGGGACAGATAAGATAGACAGAGCTGCTGACATGCTGATGTTTAATGGGCAATGTTGACCATGTTAATCATCTTAGTTTAGCATTTTAGCATGGCAACATTTTCTAATTAGCACTATACACAATGTACAGCTGAGGCTGATTGGAATGTCATTGGAGTTGCAGATATTTGGTCATAGACCAAAATATTGAAGTCGGTATAATTCACACTATGAAGGATTATCATGATAGACTGAGAACAGGTCAAGCCACCCAGCATTCTGTTTAGGTGCTCCATTTTTAGATTTGTCCTTCCCTTCATCTCTTCATCTTCCCTTCCCTTCCCTTGTATCCCTTGTCCTCTCCCAGTGTCCCTATATTTCTTCATGTTTGCGCCGAGTTTCATCAGGGGGACCCATATGTTACCTGCAGGGCATCATAAGATGATGGAGGGACAGACGTTTCACTGTAGCCCAGATGGGCTCTCAAGATTGCTCAGCATTTCCAACACTCAACCACAAGTCTCGTTTCATCTCTGGCCCATGGCCACAAATAAATACAACATCTGTGTTGCATAAATCAAAATGGCTAGGGTGAAGAGAATAGGTTTGTACTTTTCTTTAGCATCCGCCAGGACTCCATTGCTTTTTGAATTTAAACAAGTTGTATCTACAAAGGAGGTGTGAGATGACATGGTCAGTGATGCGTTTTAAAGCCATAGTAGAGCTTTCAGGTTTCATTTAGGGACGACCCTGGGTTCTTTTTCGAGTCCTCTCATCTTTCTTTTAGTTACAGACCCCTTTGGGCATCAAACCACTTTAAGTACAATCATTTTATTTGTCAAAAAGTGAGACTACACAAGGCTGATTTACTTTGCTGGCCGGTTGGAGCAGAAATGGCACTGGGTTATCTCAAGAGACCACTGCCTATCACCTCTTCTCAGCTTTGATTTAATTCACACTAGGAAGTGTAGGTCAGATGGGGGGAAAACATATGCTCACCCAGCTCACGCGCAGCAGGCAATATCCTCACCTCCAGTAGAAACATGCCTCTAAATATAGCCACGAAAATAGGCAGTGCCTTACAAGAAATGCACCCCTCTCTGTACATTGTACCATATGTAGACTATATGAATGGTCTTCATACCATCTTAGTCTTCTTTTACCATCTTAGTTTAGCATGTTAGCATGCTGATATTTGCTAAATAGCACTAAACACAAAGTACAGCTGCGACTAATGGGAATGCTGTTAGGTATTTAGGTAAACAAAAGTACTGGGCACATTCAAATTTTGACCAGATGATTGCAGTAGATGAAAAGTTAAGGGAGGACAAAGCTTATAACAAATCATCCTGTGAGGAATATGAATGTGTGTACCGAATTTCACTGCAATCCATCAAAGACTTCTTCACTAAATACCACAAAAGTCAGCTTCATGATAGCACTAGAGGAAACTTTAGGGAACCACCAACGTCGGCAGGATTCCAGCTCTGGGGACCATGAATGTCTGTACAAAATGCCATGGCAATGCATCCAATAGCTGTTGAGAAATTTCAGTCTAAACCAACCCACCCGACCAACCCAAATTACCATCCTTTACACAGATACTGCTGCTACAAATCCTTCCAAACCAAAAACAAATGCATGTCAGCCTCCATCTGAACAACTTGAATGATAGAGCAATGTCTGCAGATCCTAGAGACTGCAGATCAGAGCAGCGTATCAGCTGCAACTTTTTTCCTCCTCTCTGCTGGGCCTTCACTTCAAACCTTGTTTTGGCTGGATGTAAAAATAGACCTCCTCCGTCTCCCTCCTTAGCATCAACACGAAATGCGCCGCGGATGATTTCTCATTGGTTTGATATGCAAAACTGCACTCAGAAGCGATGAAATGTGACTTGCAGTACAGGAATGGATCCTGTCACCTACAAGTGTTCACCATGGGAATCAAAAGACTGAAAACTACAGTGTCCGCCCCCCCCCCGATGTTCTTAAATCTAGTTTAACCGCTTCTCTGATATACCCTAAAACCTTTACCATGAACAAGCAATGATTTTTTTATATTCTGTTCTAATGCTTGCTTCCAGCTGCTTTTTACCTTTGAAATTAAATCTTTGCTCCCTGAGGCACAAAGTGTTTCGGTTTTTAACATATTCCCAAAGATCTTTGACGCCCATGGGACCTGAGCCTGGAACCTGAAGTGGAGTTAAAAGGAGCAGCTCAGTCACCTGTTATCTGCCTTGGCCTATGAAGTGGTCTTTTTCATCCGCTTTGCCTCCCAGGAAGCCTGTGAAGAACTGACAAGCTCTCCAGCCACCCACAAGATTTATCATGTGGTCATTTGGCACCCTGGTAACAATCAAGACATTTTCATTTAAACACTTGTTCCACTTCACTGTACGACCATGAGTGGTCTTCTAGTCTATGCTGATCTTGGGTTCTTAACTGTACGGTAAACACCAACAAGTACAGCTCTTGCATCGTCCCAGTGTGTATAGTTCTTTGAAATATGAGCAGGGGAGCTCACGTAAGATTATCTCTTCAAATACTGTTCCAAGAGTTTTCTTGTGTTCAGCTTCTTACCGCAATTACTTGATATCACTGCTGACTACCTTCCAAAATGTGCCAGTTTTTAAGATTCTTGGAGGTTTTTCAGACCATACCCCATTCCATTAATTTCAGCTCGCCGTGGCCAGAAAACTGACACAAGCTTGAGATATGAAATCCATCGCTGGTATTAATATTTGCTCTACAGATTTAGAATCGATATATAAATGGTGATAAGATGAGTGTTTTGGTCCAGGTGAAACTGCATTGGACGCGGTGAGCTAAACCACTTTCCCTTGATTCATATTGGCAAGATGAGATGTAACCCTTAAGGCTATGTTTTTCTCAGGTTACACTTCTTGGTCCGTGGTAACTGCAGGCCCCGTAGTGGGCTTCTATGAATGTGTTTTTATGACTAACATGCTCTGCTGGGCTCCCACATCCCCCCGTGCTGTTGCACACCGTGGGATAGAGCACAATAGAGTACAGCCACCTGGACCCCAACACCCAGCAGCGAAGACGCAATTGTGCCTGCAAGTGTATGTACACACACGCACGCGCGCACACACACACACACACATGCTGAACAGATGGCTGTCATAAATGGCTGTATCTGTTAGCAAGTTGAAAGCAATCCTTGGCAATATGTCTCCTCCCCGCATCTACCCACCCACCGACCCACATACATGTTTCATCTCATCACCTGACAGCACACTCAAGTGTATGTACACACACGTTCACACACACACACACACACACGTTCACACACACACACACACACACACACACGCACACGCACGCACACACTTGTTGTTTCAGCAAAATCAATGGACTTTTTTCTGGACAAATCTATTATATAGGAAGTGACAACATTGTATGTACTAAAATTGTATTATTAGGCATATGGTAAGTTAACTGGATAGTTAGCACAAACACAGAGGCACTAAGAAAATAGTATATTAGCAGCAGCTATAAGAAACCAAAACTATACCGACAGAATATAATTCACCAAAAAGAAACTAGATGAGGGGAGGAATAATGAAGAGGAGCGTCCCGCTAAAAGTAGAGTGAACACTGTGTGCACACAGTTGATTGACTTGTTTTGTTAATTAAATAGATAGAAATAAAAGATTCATCACCAGATTAAATAACATGCAAAGATTCCCAATTTGGCAGCACACAAACATGCGATCCTTTGTTCCTATGCTTAGTCATTCTGTCTTACTCATATGTGTTTACCCACAGACTGGCAATAGCCCGACCAGCTCTCAGCTAAATGCTGTTTGCTCTTTTCTGGTCGGTGTTTAGCTGTTCTACCAGCCTGTTGGTCTGTGGGTGTTGGTGTGAGGAGTAGTCTGTGCTGTGATGAGTGTAACTGCCCCACCTACATCCTGTAATCTATAAAGAGGTGGTGTATAAGATTCACTGGCGGAAGAGCTGATAATTTCTGCTTTTCTAATGCATTCAGCCCTCGGCGCATAAAAACTCCACGAGGGGTGTGATTACCACGGCTGGGTGTTCCCATGGACTAATAACATAAAAACATGCTGACACATCTAACTGTAGCCTATGACACCTGTGACAGCACGCAGTGCTTTCAACCGGAGGGGCTGGAATTACGTTCTGTAATTGCTAATGCCTAGCTGAAAGTCGGCAGTTAGGTTATCTCTGGTTGCAACATGGCTGCAGAAAGAATGAGGCGAGATTCAGAAATATATCAAATATATTTTCCATTTTGCACTGCGTACATTATAGAGATTATTATGCCATATGTGATCACAGTGAATGTGCGAAGTATGTGGCGTGTGAAATGCTGCGTGTGAGTGTTTGCATGGCATTTATGTGGTACCCTGAAGCCAAAATGTATGTGCGATTGGCAATCAGGGCTCCTAAACTTTAGAACAGTCCAATCCAATCCATTTCTTTGCCTTTGTTTTTTAACATAACAAACTCATCTTGCATTGCCTTTCTCGACACAAGTTCAGTGGAGAGATAACCCAAGGTCAACAGATCAGTTAATTACATTTTGGTGGTGATCAAGATTTCCGAACGAGATTTCCGACGTTATATGATTATCTTAGTCGTTGTTATTATTATGGTTTAACAACATCCGGGGGCTTCTAAAACAGCTGCTGAAGACATCTTTATCATCAAGTTGTCAGAGACTACTTGAATTTGTTTTGTTTTCATATGCACCCATGCTTCAAACTGCTTAGAAAGGCACTAGAAATAAGGGCAGTTCTTGCAGCTATTCTTATGTGTGTATGTGAGTGTGTGTGTGTGTGTGACCACGACTGAATAGTACAGAGTGGGTTTGGCCTGTCAGCAAAACCAGAAGCAGGAAAGACTGATCTGGACAGATAAGTCAACAGAATTACAAATCACAGGAGGATATGAAACAGCACAGATTTACTGCCTTGGGAAGCCTACTGTCTCACATGTTGCATACATATATCATTAACAGGCCTTTGTGCTGCACAGTCATAAACAATGGGCCAACATAATGTGAGTGGAAGTCATGGATTTATGAATTTCACACAGCATAAAGCAAGTGTTTCAGCATTTTCCTTCAGTGCCCTGACAGTAGCACTCTGTATTTTGCTCCGCGTACACGTTAACCCGGCGAAAGAATCAATGCTAATTTAACTAAGAATGTAAATTCAGCACTACGTCAGTGCCTGTTGATGCCGTCTGCAAGTGGACACTTTTTTTTTAATCCTTTTCGAACACCCAACCCAGAGCTGTATCCGCTCTCTCATTGAACAAGCAACACTCCAATCGACGCTTGTCAATACCAAATAATTGTCGCTGAAAACTCCACATTTGTTAACACTGTGCACAAACACTTTGAGCTTCAAATGTTCTTGAAGGAACACGAAGATGATTCAAATGGGTGGTTAGATATTGAGGGTTATAAGTAGGAGAAAAGCGGTAGAAAATTAGCGTGTCAGTGTGGGAAATCAAATAAATTAGTTTGTGCTTTCAGTGCAGTTGCATTAAAGCACAGATGACAGCCGGCAGAGGGAAGATCTGTGCCTCCTGGCTCAGTGGGAGACACACAAGTCTTTACTCTGATAACCCTCTCACTGTGAGGTGAGGGGGTCTGTGAATTGCTGCTCCACTCACAGCAGACAGCAGTGCAATACAGACATATCCAGCACACCAACACTCAGGCGCTATTTCAAAAATACAAAAACATCAGAAAATATAGAAAAGCCAGAAAAGGGGGAAAACATAGAAAAAGGAGTGAAATTATGAAACTGACAGCAACAAAGACAGACATGCAGTGAGAGGTGGAGAGCGAGAGAGAGAGAGAGAGAGAGAGAGAGAGAGAGAGAGAGAGAGCGAGAGAGAGAGAGAGACAGCTCTGGACAGATTTTGCAGCAACAGAGAGACAAGAGAAAACAAACACAGCTCCATTCTGCCTCCCACATCAAAAAGCCTTCTCTTCCAAATGTCAGGGCAGCTGGATAGCAGGCCTGTCGGTGCTTCTGAGTCAGGCTGCTCTCATGGTTTGGTCTGCTGTCCAGGTTCTGCAGCCAGAGCATGCGCCACCATCTTTCATGGTTAATATTTGAGATGCAGCTGCAGCTGCAAGGCTAGCATATAGCAGGGGAGATGACCATTTCTCGGTTGATGAATTGATGCATGACAGGTCAGGTGTGTGACAGAACAGTGGGAACGCAACAGCGGCTGTGTTCCCATGATTATGATTTATCACCTCAGGTAGTGTATGTTTAATCCAGACAAACAAATCTCTGTTCTCACATCCTTTACTTTGGGGGGGGGGGGGGGGGGTAAATAGATTGCATACAACATGCGTGTTGTTTAACAAGGCTTAAAATTATATAAGTGCTTGTGGGTTTGTAATTTTTATTAACAAAAACA
>JAVQJF010013467.1:0-59705 GCA_036023855.1 Gadopsis marmoratus | reverse complement strand
TGCAGTGCTCACCAATCACTGTTCCTCTTTCACTCTTTCTACTAGTTTGCTGCTGGTGATGAGTGAGGTGCAGTAGGCTGATTATTGCTAGACAGCAGGCTAAAACGGACTGAGCTGCTAGTCTGTCAGACCAGGACAGCCATTTCATGCTGAGAGGATCTTGGAAGTTTTTTTTTGTTTCCTTTTTCCACCACACCCGAGCATTTACTTTGTTTAGTCACGTCCAAATGATGACCCTCAACTACGCTGTCCAGGAGGCTCTGAAGCATGCCCTGGACTGAAAGGCTATAGTTAAGAGAGAGTAAAATTTAAATAAAATAAGAACACATGGCACGGTTAAGTATTGGCTTACACAGACACAACCCAGAGAGGGGAGAGAGCGGAGGAGTGGTGACTGGCGTACACTCGTACGAGGCTCCCACACAGCCTGCCTCCTTCTTCATATTGCCAGTTATTTCCATTTTAATGTTTATTTAATATATTTGTTTGAGTTGCTTCCTAATTATTCACTCAGAACATTTTCAAATATCCTGACCAGAGAGCAAGCAGCTGACTTTGCCTATGTACTCAAAGGTTGCTGACATTTGTGAAATGTAAAATAGTCAATTTCCCCTTACTATTTACCCCCTTCCAATTCACTTGTTTGTACATATGGAAAGTATTTGGTACTACTGTCCTGTTTGGGACTTGTTTGGTGGTCAGATTCATGGGTTGCAGTCCAGCACATCTGAATCAAGGTGGAAGCAACAATGTATGTGCTTCATATATAGATCATAATAGAGTCCTGTTTCAGGCATGTCATGGAAAAAAACATCGTTACTCTCTACTACAGTGTGTCAAAGCAGAGGCAGGAGTGCTTCCAGTTATTTCTCTTGTATGGACGTCAGAAGAGAAATCAAACACGTATGTTTATTTGGACCCGTGCTCTTGGTGTTTGTATACCAGGACTATCCACACTCAGGAGTAAACATCATGCTGTCTGAGCGTCTGCCTCAGCTCCGTTTCCCCGATATCTGGCTTTGTCTGGCTCACTCTGCCAAGACAGCTAATCAGGAAACATTGTCCTGTGCCCTGACTCTGTGTGTGTCTGTGCATGTAAATGTATTATGAATTGCAGAATGAGTGTCTGTGCAAGTGTGACTTGCATGTCAAAGTTGGCCCATCTCCAAGTGTGCATGTCTCGTAACGGCTTTTCCTTTTCAATCTCATGTACTGAGGAAACCTAATTACTGTTTTCCCTAACCTAACCAATGACCCATCAAATCATTTTTTATAGACCCACATTCTGAAAAGCTATTCGTTTGTATAATGTACCAGCATATCAACAGGTATGATCTACCATGAGGACTATTGTGGTGCATTAAGACATTTTTAAAGGATCTCTGTGGCTTTTTAAAGTAGTATTTGACCTGTTATCAGGCAGAAGATTTAGTTCTTTGCTTAGACTAAGATTGAGAGGTGACATTTGGATCAAAGCTTGGTCAAATACTGCAGATCGAAAAGGTCTGTGTTGGTTACTGTCCTTTTGGAATATCCCGTTGCTTTCAAATGGGCTAGAAATTAGTTGTGTAGATAAAATGACTTCTCACCAACCAACTTCACTTTGTTTTCCTGTTTTTAAAGGGATACTGATAAGCCTCTTATCCAACATTACACAAGTATTAAGTAAGAAGTAACACTACCATTAACATCCTAAAAAAGCTATATAATCACCTTCATCTTCACAGATCTTAGAATTAAAAGCAAGTTGGATCTCTCCAACACATTGTGACCCTGCACCTTCAGCTAAGTGTTCACAGTGTAAGAGCCTCAGCACCTCAGGTGAGGCAGTATCTAGGTGAGGGTGGAAACGCAGTAAACCGGTTTTATTGTCCTGATCACATGATCTGTGATTAGCACTAAACGAAAAATAGATGGAGACAATGGGACATACATCAGCTCAGTATGTAGCCCACACTTGCTTTTTACATTGATGTGAAATCTCACTTGCTTTTGACGTTATCCGATATCCAATGAAGGCAGCCTTCAATGTCACAATGCCAGGTAATATTACAAGTCTAAAACTTCCTGCCCCTCATTTAACACTGCTCGTTTGTAATGGACTCAAATCAAACAATTTAATGGAAGCAGCAGGTTTGCAGAGATGTAAATATTAATTGAAGCTTCTGATTCGCACAAATCGACAAAAGTGCAGAGCAACAGATGAATTAAGTAGCTGTATTGTAACATAAATGGCCCAATCAGTGTTTTTGTTGTTTATGTCTTGGCCTGTTTTGGAAGCCATTTTTTTCACTACTGCATTTGACATGAACTCTAATCAAACCATTGTTGTTTTACTAATAAAGTCCACTGTGTGCAATGAGTTTCATTTGTGAGCCGCACAATACTAACGTTTAAGACTGCAATCTTTATTCCACTGATCTTTCAGATTGTGTCTGGCATTTTCCCACTAATACAGCAGTTATGTTCCTGCAGGGATTTTCCCTTTTCTCCCATTCTTTCTCCCTTTAAAGCCCCTTAAAATACCACAAAGCAAGCTCCCTTCTTCATTTGTTAACTGTGGTTGAAAATACTAACCAAAAATAGGTTAGGCTACTATCCCTTATTTGCTCCTCAAGGATTTGGCACATTTGTTTCCTGTTGACCTTTTAACATGGACTTTGGACACCATGGCTTTTTACTGAGGGAGGAAGACGGGTTAAAGAAAGTCGCCTCATGGGTCACTGGGATGATGAATGAACATAACGTTCATCGTTCATGTCTCGATCCTGTTCATTCCAACTCCATGTTCGTTTGTGCAGTGTTGACTCAATGATCCACGCCAGTCTATTTGGGAGAGTTGAGCTATTACCTCAATCTAAGGAAATCCTTACATTGTAGCTTGTGACAAAGGGTGAGAGGTTAGGTGTCCTAAAAATAGAAGGAAGTAAGAAATGACAGAAGTTTATCTGTCCCCAAGGAAAGAACTTGAAGTTTTAGTTGGCCAGGTAAGAGACCTAATGAAAACTGTGACTGGTAGGTTTTATATGTTAATGTACAGATGGATTTTAGATACAGCCCTTTATTCTTGACTTTTTTTTGTAATACTCTAATATTAACATGGACAGTTATGCTGCAGACACTACATGTTAAAGTAGTAGTAGTGTCATAGATTATAGTACAACTTTTTAATAAGTCACCATTTATTAAGAATCTATATATGTTGTAACAAATACATTTTATTCATGTTTAACATCTCCTGTACTAATATTTTATACATCAATTATAATCCATAAATAACAAAAGGTTATGGGGGTTGCTGGATTGTGAAAAATCCTTTAAACTGGTTTTTATCCTCTTTCAGCAGGACACTCTCTTCAGCCCCAAAGTTTATATTATTAATGGTTTATAATGCATCTGAACCATTATTGATTTCTTAAGCATAGTGGTGTCTTTAGTTACAACTTTGGACCCCATTTAATAAAGGGTGCTTTATTACAAGGTGGTAACTACCAATTTTATTGACTTGCTGCCCTGTTTGCATTACCACCAGTCAAAGAGTATAATTTATTCTACCTGGCCAAACTTGGTTGCTGGTTGATCTAGGTGTGTTTAAAAACTTTGAAATAGCTACTTTCCTCAGTATTACTTTTAGACCAGGACTACACTATTTTAAATTAATCTGTTCATCCACACAAATCCAAAAAATAAAGCGTAGAATTCCGCAAATTGTTTTATTTGTTGAGAGACACTCTTGGGAAAACCCATGAAATGTAATTTCCGAAAACAAAGTTAAAGCTTTAAACCTGTTGCTGTGAACTCATTGGCATAAAAACCAAAGAGGAACCCTGTAACTGCAACCTGCTTATTATGAATAACACTGTTTAACATCTAATCAGCTGATTTATGGAGTGGCGTGGTCAACCCACCTCCCACCCTATCAGGGAGTTGGCCGCTTGCTGCAGTGTCTCTGTGGCCCAGGACTACTGTCCTACTACTACTGTCACTCTCTATATCTCACTGAGTGCCTCTAGTTGACCTTCCTCTCAGCTCTTACAGGCCCAGGCCTAAATAATAAATGAGTAGCCTGTAGAGAGACGAGAGTGTGTGAACCACGTAACTCACCTGAGATGTGAACGAAAGCTAATGAGAGCGATCTCGCTGACCGAGGTTGCCAGGGTCCATACTTGCATGTCGTGACATGTCACATACCAGCTATTTAAACTGCTTTTCCACAATGTCCCTCTCTCAGTCTCTCGCCCTGTGTGCATGCCGCAAAGTGTGTGTCGGGCTGCAGGGTGTGTCAATCATTAATGAAAAACGTCCCACCAGCTCAGGTTCCCTTCGGGAGAGGAGTGGGAGAGAAGCTCAGGGGTTAAAGATAACAGGATTAAGAGAGCAGTGTGTGTGTACATTATACTGTAATACAGCACTCACATTTTCTCTCCCTGTTCTTTTTTCTTCTCTAATCATGCCCACAGTTGCAGACAGAAGACAATGTCGTTGAGGAACGAATCATTGAAACCTTCGTACCCAGCTTTCTTCTTATGAAGACCTGCCAAAAGGTGCACCAACAACAATGGCAAGTTGTCTTGGGAAAATTCTCCACTCAACACAAAGGGATATCTGAATCCTGTCGCTGTCTGCATTAACTAAAGTAGGTCATTGCTTAAACTCCCCAGTTCTTCCTACCTTGTGGATTTGTTGTTCACTGCCATCATATACTTACTATGGATTCTCAAAGACTTTCTCTGTTGGATCCAAGTCTTGGACACCGTCACATCCACGTTGGATTAGAAGCTCAGTTGATGCATCTAACCTGGGGAGTAGTTTGACTCTGCCTTTCTAGCACTATCTTTTCGCTCTCTTTCTCTCTTTCACTAAGTAGTTAATTGGTTAGCCACAGTTGATATGGATGGGAGGACTGACGGTTGGTTACAATCCACAGCTTGGATGATTACGGTTTGGACCTCTTTCTCTCGCCTTTTTTCCACGACCCCATAGGAGTTGTTATCCGAAAGATGGGAAAGAGACATTTCAACAATTCTACGTGTTGCTTACTTTTGAAGTCATGGAGATATCCGCCACCTGATCCTACAACCTAAGTTAATAGTTTTGGGGTTTTGTTTTTTTTATGAAAAGATAGATAAACTGCAGCATCTTTTGTGCTCTCCCACAGGCCCAAACGTAGGCCTGTTTGGCCTTACAAAAGGGTCTCTTTAAGAGGCACAAGGGAGGCATATGAGAAATTTGGAAACCTGAAACTTTTATATGTAATATCCTCATGGACTAAGAGAAACAAACAGGAATAGAGAAGCAAAGCCACCGTGACAGTTCATAGTGTTTTGCTGGCATGGCAACAGATCACGGCGAGCTGCTGGCTGAGATGGCCACGGTCGGGCGACTGAGCGCCACCGAACGCCTGAAGCATGCCCAGAAGCGTCGCGCTCAGCAGCTGAAGACTTGGGCGCAGATGGAGAAGGATGCAGCGCGAGGCTCGAGGACCAAAGCGGATAAAAGGAAGGCACGCACCACCAAAATAACATTCCCCAGCTCCATCACCTTGCTAGATGCGGCTGCACGCAATGACCTGGAGGAGGGTTGGTAGAAGCACACATGCACACTCACAGAGAAAAGACATGTTAGAGAATCAAATTGTATGTACTGAAGAGCTTTCATGCTACTCTGTATTAAATTAGAAGTAAATCAGTGAAGCATAAGTATTTGAGGGAACTAAAAACAGGATGACAAGTGATTTCAGACTTTTCTATACAAGACTAATCCAGGACCTTCCCACCCAAACCAGTCAAAATCCCATAACATGTGAAAGCAGCCCCACTCTAGAAATCAGGGGATACTATGACCTCTGCATTGGGCTTCTTTGTGTTGTATTGACTTGCGGTGGCGTGGAGCTCTGTAATACACACGATTCAAAGGAAGTGATTCATGCATAATTGATACAGGATACGTCACACTTTATTGTCAGCCGCAGGATCAAGGCTAATTATAGTGACAAATGTTTTAAGCTCATTGTTAACCTACACACACATGCCTTTTGTGTATCATTTGTTGTAGCTATTTAGGGCTGACAGATATGTGCCAAGTGTTATGTTTCTGTGGAAAGGACTCTGCCCAGGTGGCCAGTCATAATTCTGTGTGTGTGTGTGTGTGTGTGTGTGTGCGTGTGCACTTCTTCTAGTGAGGGAGCTGCTTAACAGTGGCGTCAGCCCAGATCTGGTCAACGAGGATGGACTGACAGCCCTACATCAGGTACACACACACACACAAACCTAGTTGTGGAAGTCTCCAAGGACATGATCCCTCACTGCCAGCTGCGTTGACTGCAGTGCAAAATCAAGCCGGTGACATGGAATCAAGCTCCGGCTAACTAAAAAGTGTGTGTGTGCCCCACCAAATTATCGCTTTTACGTTCATCTAGCACACCAGAAAGAACTCAAAACAAGCAACATGCGGGGAAAATCTCGTAATGGGTTTGGATTCAGAAGCAAATTTGTCTTGTCACACCCAAACTGCCCCAAACGCTACATCCAGCATTTAGGCCATTTAAGTTTCTGCCAGTTAAACATACACAGGTAACCCACTCCCACACATTCAGCAGCTTACAATAGCTGGGATGAGGTTACCTACACAGTTTCACTCTCAACACTTTGTGACCTTCCCTTAACAAGGCAGGTCACCTTCTCTGCAGCGTGCATGTGTTTATGTTGTGTGCAGTCCCAGCTCTCAGCTCACGGAGTTCTGTTTGCCTTTATTTTGTCTCAACCTTAACTTATCTTCAGTCAGTTTACATGAGCACACTGATTCATTCCCACCATTTTAGCTTTGAGGGCCAGTGTTTTGAAGAGTGAAGGCAACTTGCTTTTAGGCTGACATTCCTCTCCCCTACAGTTTTAGATTGAGAAGAAACCATAAGATTCCTGTTTTTGTTTGTTGGGACCTTGAAACACACAAATCCAAAGCTACGGACAAACCTGTACAATTAAAATGGACATTTTGTCTCCCTCCTGTTCCTCTGTCATTTATTTCTCTTTCTAACATATGCACATGCTACTATAAATTAATGAGTGGGGTATTTGTGAGCACAGAGGAGTCTTTATGAAAGCAGTTGACTGCTCTTGCCCTTGGAAAACACAGCCGTTCTGCAGTGTTTACAAAGCGGAAGGCTGGGCCATGCATGCAAATGTTTTCTATTACATGAGCGAGTGTATTAGTTGCCATAAATAATCATGCATAGATATATCCATTTCTCTGTGTGCTTGTACAGTATATGTTTGCCTGTTTGGTGTCCTGTCTGTCTGTCTTCTCTTTGCGTTCATATGTATATACATTTTCATATCTACATCTGCCCTCTCTTCGCAGTGCTGCATTGATGACTTTGTGGAGATAGTGCAGTGCCTACTGGATGCTGGTGCCTGTGTGAATGCCTGCGACAGCGAGCTGTGGACACCGCTGCATGCTGCTGCCACCTGTGGACACACTGGACTGGTGCAGCTCCTGATTCAGGCGTGAGTTTTCCCATGACATGGGCAACAGAATACTGGGAAAGTTGTGGAATGCTTAGAAAACACCTGTCTGGAACATTCCACAGGCAAACAGGTTGATTGGTAACATGTGATAGTATCATGATTGAGTATAATAGGAGTATCCCTGAAAGGCTCAGTCATTCACAAGCAAAGATGGGGAGAGGTTCACCACTTTGTCAAAAACTGCATGGGCACATAGTCCAATAGTTTATGAACAACAATGTTCACTTAGGAACGTGGAAGGAATTTAGGGGTTTCACCATCTACAGTCCATAATACCATTAAAAGACTGTTAAGCAACTAAAGTCATATATATATAAAAAGCAAGAATGGGACATAATTTCACTTTCAAAACTTGAACAATTTAGTGTCCTCAGTTTCTGAACGATTACTGAGTGTTGTTAAAAGAAAAGGGATTAAACATTCCACTTTCTCAACTTTTTTGGAACTTGTTGCAGTCATCAAATTCAGAATGAGTGTATATTTACAAATAAACAATACAGTTTCAGTTTGAACATTAAATATCTTGTCTTTGTACTGTATTCAGTTCTATATAGGTTGAAATATATTTGGAAATCGTTGCATTCCGTTTAAATAAAATTTTACACAGTGCCCCAACTTTTTTGGAATCAGGGTTGTGTATATAAGAAGTTGCTATATTGTGGAGTTTTGTCTAATTTATCCTTACATTCAGGCAGAATGGATATTATTTTCTAGACCAAAGCATGAACAGACTGAGCCTTCCTGGCGATCATAAACAATGCAAATATGGCTGCAGCTTGACTCTCAAAATACTTTGCAAGTGTATGAATATTCTTGAGAACATCAGGGCGTGTCACTGTGTTGTATTCTAATCCAATTGCCTTTGCATATGGTTGCGTGCTTGTGTTTGGGTGTGTGTATGCATGCTACTAGTGGGGCTGAGCTGCTGGCTGTCAATGCGGATGGCAACATGCCCTATGACCTCTGTGAGGATGAGGCCACCCTTGAGCTGCTGGAGATGGTTATGGCTGAACAGGGTCAGTAAGCGAAGCCAAAACTAATTTGTCACTGAATTGTCAGAGGTTTCAAACATCATTTAGTCTTCCTCTTAGATCTCAAAAAACAGGTCATGGATGAAAACAAGATGCATGAAGGGAAAATGTCACATTTTTCATGCAAGCTTAATACATCATTTGTCTGTCACATTTGAAATCAGGTGAGACTCACTGGTAACCAAACCAAAATTAAAACAAATGCCTTTGACAGCTGTAGGCTCCAACTGTTGGTGTCTGTGTGCTAACTGCCGTTGCTGGTTCTGTCCCTGTGTCTGTGTGTAGGGATAACTCAGGACCGTATAGATGAATGTCGAGGGGCTAAAGAGGCATCCATGCTGGCTGACATTCAGGCTCTGGTTCAGAATGGAGAAGATTTAAACACTCAGGATGATAATGGAGCAACACTGGTGAGACAGAGGGACATCAATCAAATCAAAGATGAAATTTGTAGGCCAGGGATTTTAACTGTATTTGTGATCCCAGGGCGCATTCACAGTTCTAAAAAATTTAGAAAAATTCAAACATTTTTGAATCACCAAACAAAATCATGCAGCTCTACCAAGAAACTAGTGCCTCCCCGGTCAGCACTTGATCAATGATAAATGTTGAACGTCTCTCCCAGCTCCATATAGCATCTGCTAACGGCTACATGTCTGTGGCGGAACTGCTGCTCGAGCACAGGGCTCAGGTGGAGGTGAAGGACTCCGATGGCTGGACGCCCCTACACGCTGCCTCCTGCTGGGGACAAGTAAGTGCTGCATACAAACCAAAACACAAGAACCATCCACTTTTCTTAAACGACCCATTAATAGTGCTGCTTGTATTTGTTCCATAGATCCATATGGTGGAACTGTTAGTGGCCCATGGAGCCAGTTTAAACACCAAGTCTGTCCTGGAGGAGACGCCTCTGGGTAAGACCAGAAAGCCTTTTTTGGTCCTGTAATTTACTCAAATGTATACCAATAGCAAAATAATGTAAATGACCTTACCTTTCATCTTTTTAATGATGTAATGCTAATTAACTGCCTCAAGTGTAATAGGAGCCTCTGATAAAAGAGTAACTAATTATCCTGACCCATTTCTTAAATGTCTCGCAATTATGGCTCGCTCTCTTTCCTTTCATATGTTCCAGTGTCTAACCTTTACTGCCGCTGCCTTTTCAGATGTGTGTGTGGATGAAGAGGTCCGAGCCAAACTGACAGACCTGAAGCACAAACACGATGCCATCATGAAGAGCCAGGACCGGCAGAAGGGCACGCTGCAAAGGCGGGCCTCTAGTACTGGCAGCAGAGGGTGAGCGGGGACATGAGGCCAGGATAGAGAGAACTCAGGGGAACCAGAGGGTGAAACACATAAACATACAGTAAGCTGGAGCAGCTTAGTGCTTCACTGTTCCCCTCTCTCTCGTTTGTCTACATAGTAAGGTGGTGCGTCGTGTCAGTGTGAACGAGCGCACCAGTTTGTACCGGCGGGAGCACCACAAAGAGGCCATGGTGTGGCAGGAGCGCGGCCGACAGCCAGAGCCCCAGGATGACGATGAGGACAGACAAACAGACAATGAGCTGCACCAGCATGCCTCCATGGTGAGTGAGCTCAGTGTTGTGGACTTTTTGTTTTTGACACATTTTCAAAGAGTTGAAGCTGATTTAAACTAATGTTTGCTCTTTGATGCTCCACTTTTGTTACAGGTTGCTGGCGGTGGAGCCCCATCACATTCAGATGAACCGGAGGCTGCAGACAGGAAGATTTTGTCCAGCCTAGGTAATGGAGGGACCTCGGTTTCCCTGGCCTCCACTGTACCTGGGGAGCTGTGGAGTGGTGGCGGTTGCATGGATCGCAGTGCCTCCTACCAGCTCAGCCCTGCATCTGGAGCCGGGTTAGGGTCTGGGTCTGCTGAGGGTGAGGGGGCAGACAGTATGACTCGAGAGAAATCACACCAAACTCTGGCTGACTTGAAACGCCAGCGGGCAGCTGCCAAGCTCAATAAGTACCTAGCACCTCCACCACCCCTGCCCCCTTCCTTAGAGGAGGAGCCTTCTGTTGTAGGGGCCGAGGCGACGGCCACACAGGCCCCGCCAGAGCTTCAAATGACCCCCAATTCAGAGGAGGTAGCCTCCCCAAGTCATGTGTACTTCACACCAGCCAGTGGAGATCCCCCACTGCTGAAACTCAGAGCCCCCGAGGAGGACCAGTCTAACAATAAGGAGCCTTGCTGTGGACTCATGTAGACGCACGCACACATACTGCCTACAGAGTAGAGAAGCTGGGCATGTTACACTCCAAAGTGGCAAAAACCTTTCAAAACAGACATGCTTGAAATTAATAAGTTAAGGCCACATGCCAATGAGGTTTTGATCTACACTGCATTTCAATGAACTAAAGTGCGGTCTTTGTACTTATTTAACCCTAACCCTTTTTTGATACACACTTTACACCGAAGGTCCTACCATTCCCTGTTGCTCCCTCGTATTTAGAGTCTGCACAATCTGTTGAACGTCAGGTGTCCATTTAGTGAGAATTACAGATTTCACTGTTGCAATCAGTTTTTTTCATTACGTTAGTCATCTCTTAATACACAACTCAACTGCTGTAGCTTGACATTTCATTGAAAAGCCTTAGAATCATGTAAAGGTTTATTAATCATGTAAAACTGAATGAAATTGGATTTCAGCTCAAGATGATTTGTTTTATGAGGTTAAAGTTCTGTTTTCTTTGAGTGCTATGAAAGGTACGTGGTCCACATTTGCATAGATTTACGTTAAGTTTTTTTGTGGTTGGGAAATTACTTGGTCATGATAGTTTCAGTATACAGTATAGCTATTTTGAATTTGCATTTACACAACGGTGTAAAGAAGCACGGTTTCCTTGCTTGATTTTGTTTTTCTTGGACTGAAAATACACTGAAGTTTTCTTTTGTTACTTTTCCAGTGCACAAAAAGCCTCCATTTCAATATCTGTAATGCTGCAATTTGTAAATGAAGTGTTTGTCTCTAAAGGAATGTGAGCTAATATATATTTAAATCAGTGGATCATTTACTCAGCCCATCATTATCTCTTCTAGATTTTTATTTTTCTGTCAGTATTTCTATTTTTCTACCCTCTGAATGGATTTTTTTTTCTATCAGATACTGAATATGGCTTATGGTGTACAGTTCTTGTACCATTTTTTTTTTTTTTAAAAGATAAAAGTATGAAGGTAAGATACTTATCAAAGAGATGATATATTTGTTTTATTGTCAAACCAAGTAAACTTGTCATATGATTTGTCAAAGGTTGATGCCTTCTTTAGGTGGCAGATTTGATATAGGTTTGCAAAGCTTGCACAAAGTCCCACATGTAAATTTGTTCAGCAGTGGGCTAAAATGATCTATCAGACATGGACTCCAACTTGATGTGCTGTCAATGCACCCTTAATTTCTGTATTGTATTTCAGTTTTGTTAGTGATTTTTACTGAGCCCTCTTTAGAAAGACAAAATATAAAAACGTTACGTTTTCGCAAATGATTTTGGTATTTTATTTTTAATGCAAGTGGTCTTATTTAATGGATCTGTGTATTGTGTAAAGGGAGGGAATCCGATGGCATGTTTGGGGTTTTTTATACATTAGACTTATGCTGGAAGCCAGTTTAGGGTAAATAATGGCCTTATGTTTAGAGACGAGATACTATCATGTATACCTGAAGTCGAGAATGTCGTCCACTTGTGGCAAAACCGAGCAGTTGCACATTTTACACACTTCGCCAGTGACTGTTCTCTTCCTCGTGCATCATGTGGTCACTCACTTTCAGCACATCTCGAATGTCGCAGCCCGTTCTGATCCATCTGCCAGGGCAGCACATGATACACGCAGTAAACACTCCAGTACACTCAAGTTATAAAGGTATTACATGTAGTTAAAACTGTATTAAGCATTGTTGCTGATGGTTGTGGCGTAACAAGTTGAAGCCTTATACATTTGAAAACTTGTTTTTGCGGTTTTCCTTCAGGGATTTTGTGTTGAAAATGGAACCTGCTTCTCTGTCACCAAGGCTACTGAGAGTGGCCCTCTCAAATCTGTACATTTAAGTAATTGGAGAGCGACATTGATCTTTCCTTAAAAATGGGCATAGGCTAAATGGAACAGACTGTGTTGAGTGATACAGCCAAGATGCACGCTGCATGACTCGATAGTCACCGGGACATCACATGCTTGTACATGTACTGTTTTAGTATGGGATATCAAATATCTTTCCCAAGCCCTTTCCAAGACATCCGTCCAACACTCTGAGCTGCCTGTGCGTGAGAAGGACATTCTGTGGCTCCCTTTTTCCTGCCCGAACAAAAGACAGGCAAAGGAAGATTCTTTTGCATATCAGCAACTACCTTCTAAGAAACCCCGCCCCCTCAATACCGACCTGTCCCTCTGTTAACTCGATATTGGGCTCTTCTGGAGCAATGCGATTGCCTTTGCTGTTCCCAGATGCAGGTTCAACGTCCTCGCCAGGGCAGAGGCTGGCGTGACGTCATCTTACACCAACACTGTGTCATGTTATGTTCTGCCTGGTTCAGTAAAGACCCGAGGCTGGGAAATAATAATAATAATAATAATAATAATAATAAACTTTATTTATATAGCACCTTTCATACAAGAAATGCAGTTCAAAATGCTTTACAACAAAACTATGAAATGCAGAGATGGCCTGTGATAAACTGCAGATCTCTGATGTAGCAAAATGGAGAGAATGCACATAGCTTTTGTAATGCCAGGTTCTTTCTCCCTGATCTCCTTGTTCGTAATGCAGGGCACATGACGGATTAACAACGTGCTGCCCCATGAGCCCTCGCGAGATCAAGCAGTTTTGTAAGAAACACATGTCACAGTGGCGATCACAGAGCCCTAAATGTTTAGGGCCTCAATGTTCATGTTTGAGACATTCATTTACAACTTGATGCTTCTACTGTGCAAATGGACACAAGTATCATGGCTCACAACAGTAATGCCAAACATGCTTGGTAAATGTTTAGTGTTAAAGGTGTTTGCACTTTCACCAACTTAATTCCCAGCCACAGGCAGTGATTTCATATGACACAAAGACAAAGTTTGGCAGCCAAAGAGCCAGTTAGTGGGGACCAAAGCAGAGCTAAAGGGTGAGCTATTCTCCAGGTGGCTACATTCCAACAAATGCTCACGTTTGCTGGATGTGTTTAAAGCTTTACAAAGTTTGCTCATTATGTCAATGTTGTGTTTTTAGTCATTACCTCCAACGTATCAATTATTACTGCTTTAATGTAGAAATGAATTTAAAATGAAGCGTGGAGCCAGTCTCGCCTTTCTAAGAGCGTTTTTTCGAGTCATTTAAAAGTCGCCTGGTGGCCAAAACACGAATGCTGATGTTAGTCTTTGTCTGCTGCATGTGCAAATGTAATTAGCTGCCTGACAGACAACAGGGTTTGAATGCAGCAGCGCTTTTATATTGCTGTTGTGGTACAGTTTAATGAAACGCTTCTCATTACAAAGCACCTGGACGACCGTTCATGATAGTCAAGTCGCCAATAAGTTGCCCCCTTAAACTTTAAAGCGTTTCTAATGCATGTCTTTCTTTACCCGTCGCTGCACGCGAAGGGCTCTTGATGGGATGGGGGGGGGGGTGTTTTCTCCGACAGCGCGTAAATGCGTCATTTGGCCGAAGCCAGAGGCGCAGACAGTGAAGCAACACAGCCAACCAGGAGCAGGAGCGGCCGGGGGCGGGGCGGGGCGGGGAGGGGGCGGGGCGGCCGGGTGGGAATATGAACGGCGAGAGGCTCAAACTGTCAGCAGGACCTCAGAGGAGCTGGAGGGCAAGAAAACAAACCGCGCTCACCGGACTCCTCCGCGACCGAACAACTGGTAAGAGCTGATACACACGTTATCTGCCGCAGCTGCTGCTTCGTGATGTTGCTCAGGCTTCTCCTGTGTTTCAGATACCGGTCCGCAGCGTCACATACACACAAACATGTCCCAGCAGACAGTGAACGGGGGCCCGTGCCGGGGCAAGGTGCTCACTTTGGACAACATGAACCCCAATGTTAGGCGGGTCGAGTACGCGGTGCGTGGACCCATCGTGCAGCGGGCGATGCAGATCGAGAAGGAGCTGAAAGAGGTAACTGTCAAAGTGCGGTGGTGGTGTTGCACGCTGACCGGGGTAAAGTTTGATAATGCACGAGGAAAAAGGAAAAAAGGTTAATATTCCAGTGGTGCTGATGTGGCACTCGGCAGGGATTTAGGAGACGTTCCCCTGAACCACTTCAACAGCTGGAATTCGACCTGAGCCAATAGGCGTCAGCTGAAAATAAAACACTGGGATATAAAAACAAGAAACTAATTTCCCTTGTATTGCCACTGTCCCCTCCTCAGTCTTGCCAGGCAGCCGACTCTACAAATGTCTTGCTGCTCGAAACGAGCATGTCATTTAAATGCAGTCTGTGAAGTTTAAACAATGCTTCATGAATTCACACTTCATGTAAGCTGAAGCAAACCAAAATGCCTCCATGCTGTGTGAGGAAGTTGTAGCTTCCCTGCTGGATTCACTTATGAGAAGGTGGTCGGTAAGAACCACACAGATGTCTTCAGTTCTGTTTTATTTTTAAAACACCCCCCCATCACAACCCCATTCCTGCACAGCTGTCTGGAGTTTTCAGTATGTTTTAATCTTTCCCGATGACACATTTAGTTTGATGTCCTCCATCCAGGCGACATGAATATTTACCGTTTGTTTGCGTTCATGTGTTGTCACACAAATAAAACACCCTGGCACTGAACGGGAAGCAGACCGAACCCCGAACATCATTTCAAAAATGTTTGCCTCCACTCTCTAGTTCATGGTGCCAAAATGGACAGGATCAAAGGTTTTCACTGCTCTCTAGTTAGGCATTGTGAATGTGAGAGAGCTGTAGTGTAAACCTTTTGGAAATACACCTTTCTTTCTTTTTTCTTAAAACACTGCAGCTCCCAAAACATTAAAAGTGCCTCTCTGTGGATTTAGGTAAACACGCCAGCTACAAAGTTACTTCCCTGTTCTGTTTCCTGGAGATATGGACAGAAATTAAAGAGCGTGGAAAGAAAGAAGCCTGCAGGCCGGATGAGTGAGATGCTTCTCATGGACGGTATTTGCTGAGAGTGGAGGCTGGATGTCGTAGACAGTAGGTCACCTAAGTCCCTGCACGACGGCAGCGGTGGGCCTGTTGTGTTCTGGATCACTGCTGCACACGGCAACTCGTATTACATTCTCTGCTCTGTTAATGCTGCTGCACCACGCTTTCCTCAGGAAGGGCAAGCAGGTTGAGCAGGAGTCTTTCAACAGCCGGTATGCAACCCTCTCTGCAGTTATGTCGTCTCCAGAAGACACGTAGTGAGCCAGAGTGGAGGACATGTGTGTATCTTTGAGGGTTATTATGTAACTTGAGAGGGTACATTCTCCTTGTCTTTTGTCATTCTGAGTTTACCCGCCTCCCTCCTTCCCAGAGGGGGGGGGGAGTTCATTGGACAAAGCCGCAGCTGTGAGGCCCAGCAGCGTCCGAGGCCTTTCTCTGCAAGGAGCTTCGTTACAAGCAGCCCCAGTTCCTCCGACATGGCTCGCGTTCATCGTAGTCCACTTGTTTTTTCCCTCCACTTACAAAAAGGAATTCCGAAAACTAACCTAATGTTTGAATGGAGTAACTAGAATCATTTGCTTGAATGCCATAAAATGTTCACTTGTGAATTCTGCAGGTTTACGTTGGACGGATCAAATCCAAAGTCCCGAAGATCAAGTCAAGCTGGCAATTTTTCTTTCCTTTCACACCTTTTCTTGAAGACACTGTAGCTCCCGAAATATTAAAAGTGCCTCTCTGTGGATTTAGGGACACACCAGCTACTGAGTGTAATTTTAGATGCACATTAGTTCATACAAACTTAAAAAGAAAATGACATGCAAATAGTGTGTTAGGTCAACATGAGTTGCCAGTTTTTTTTTTTTAACTGTCAAGTGTTTCTCCTGAGAACACTGTGCTGAAATGCAAACATCAAGTTTCCTCTTTCCCGTTTACTTACACTAGTTAGTGGCAATACAAGTGTGAGTGAAAACAATCTGAAATGTGAAATCCAGGAGTTCTTTTTGAGGGGTCAGCAGGTTTTGCATCGCTGCAGTTGACCAGTCATCAGTGCGGAGGTGCTTCCTGTCAGATGTGTGACTGGAATGCTTTTACTGGCAGCTCAGCAGATTTGTGGGTTTGAATTTGTGCATGCGTGTGCTGGTGTGGTGATGCCCCTTATAAATCCTTACTCAGACATCAGGCGTGCACGGCACTAAGCTAATTCAGGCTTGGATCTCTGCTGCTGGCAAGTCTGCACGATCCGTGACAATGGAGCGTTCACAATAGGCAATGAGTTTGTTAAATCACAGACAATCTCATAACCACCTTGTCTTTGGTTTTTTTTTCTTCTTCTTACATTTCTTCTATTCTGAGTAAATTGGGAGGGCTACTTTCATCTCAATTTGCATCTTGTTAGAAACCCAATTGTCTTAGATAAATAATGTGAGCACAGCAGCAATGGTTATTCGTGAGTTTGCATTACATAGAGCAGTTCCAATTCTTCTAGCATGACTGAACACTGTTAGAGGGGGATGACTGTTTCAGATTATATCATAAGATTAAGATGAAACGTGAATTCAGGCCAGGCTCCATTCAGCCTGGTGACCCACGGGGTTTCTTTGCCTGGTTCACTGGTCTGGCCTGTGTAATCAGTGCCTGGCGCTGAGTGAGCAGGAGAACGCAGTGCTCGGCCGCGGGAACCGACCGGCTACCCTCTCTGTCCCGGACAACAGCCTCTTTGTTGCTCCAGAACAAGGCATGTGCAAGGACTAAGAAGGGAACGTGCTGCATCCAGTTACTTGGCTTTCAAACAAGGTCATACCTGAATTAAACGCAAACTCAGAAGACCCTTGCAGGCCTTGCTCTTGCGGTCATGCAAGGACATAGAAATGATAATATTGACTTAGTCAAAAGGAAAGTTCTCCCTGCCCCTGTGGAGGCCTTTTGCCTGGTATTTTATCATGCAGAATCATACGCTAAGAAAAGCATCTGTGAAAAGCACAGGGCGCCAGTGGTGGACCTGCCAATTCTGGTGCTGTATGGTAAATGCCAATCGAGTTCCACGGTGCCGGGCAGTGAGCACAGGGCCCACCAGAGGACGTCGGGCTAACTCAGGCCACCCAGGTCTGTTTCTGATTGTTTGGTCAAATAGACTCACACCAGTGGCCTGCGGGGGTCATTTTGTAGGGCTCTGGCACTGCTCATCCTGTTACTTTTTGCACAAAGGGGCAGATACCGGTCCTGCTGCTGGGTTAAGGACCTTCTACGGCCCTGTCCAGCTCTCCTACAGTAACTGCCTGTCTCCTGGAATCTCCTCCATGCTCTTGAGACTGCAAACCTTCTGGCAATGGCACGTATTGATGTGTCATCCTGGAGGAGTTGGACTGCCTGTGCAACCTCTGTAGGGTCCAGGTATCACCTCATGCTACCAGTAGTGACACTGACCCTAGCCAAATGCAAAACTAGTGAAAACAGTCAGAAAAGATGAGGAGGGGGAAAATCTCAGTGGCCTCCACTTGTAAAACCATTGCTGTTTTGGGGGTCGTCTCATTGTTGCCCCTCTAGTGCAGCTGTTGTTAATTTCATTAACACCAAAGCAACTGAAACTGATTAACAACCCCCTCTGCTACTGAACTGACCAGATCAATATCCCAGAAGTTTAACTGACTTGATTCTATACTCTGCTTAGAAAGTGTACCTTTCATTTCTTTGAGCAGTGAATATACAACATAATGCATTGTAGTGCATGGGAGTACCATTTTCCTATGTTCAGACTAGTACTCAGGTTATGTAGTGATTTTAATGTGGGAAAGAGACCTGGGAGCGCAAACCAATTGTGCTTTGTTTTCTGTCCCAACCTCTCCACAGTGACATTAAAAACCTGGTGAGTGATAATTGGTCAGCTTGCATAGTCACATGTATAGTCCACTTAAATTCAGAATGGGAAATATTATGAAGTAGTTTGAAGTAGTTGAACTCGACGATATGAGGCATCAGTTTAACAACCTAGACATGTTTGCACTCATCCAATCCCCAAACACCTGAGGCAGTTTTCTGCAAAGTGGCGATTACATCACATTGACCTACTACCAAACAACAGAAGACAAAACAAGTTGCTGGGATTTTTTTGTTTTGGCAAGGTTTGGTGAAAGCCAAGGGAATCGAACAGTCTGGCTTGATCCATAAAGCAAATGAACAGAGAAACACAGGCTGAGTTGATGATCTAACATTGTGTGTGCTCTTATTTCTTGACTTTGTGCAGCTTCGACTGTAACTTGAAAAGATTTCGTAAAACTAATAGCCTTTGCAGTGTCGCGTTTGTTTGAGGCGGAGCTATGTAATGAATAGCGATCATTTTTCTTCTTTGACAAGAATATGGTGGATGTTATTGTGTCGTGCAATTGTATATAAATTGTTTTTACTCTGACGTTATGAATTTCAAATAATGTCGGACATATTCACTTTAGAATGACATTGGATTTCACATCAGCATGCAGTAAAATGCAATGGCTATTAGTTTAATGATTACAGGATTATCACCATCTACAGTATTTACACACTATTGCCCAGCCCTTGCTTGAAGTAACAGATGACACCTATTGTTGTGTCTCTGTGAGCTGCAGCATCGTCCCTGCACAGGCCAGCACTTCCTGCTCCACATGCCAAAGCAAAGTAGACTCCGTGCCAGGGTCTTTGTAAAACAAAAGGGTGCTAATGAGAGAAGATGTGTGAGGTGAATACAAGTGTGTCTGGTTTACACGCTGAGCCGTCAGGTGGGCACTACACAGATGAGTGTGACATGTGATGCAGCTATTAATCCTGTCTCTAAAAGACTTCCCTGCACAAAAGGCCTGTGAGGGGACAATTAGAAGTAACGTGTTGGAGGAATGTCGTTCTGAGACCTGCAGGCAGCCAGTACCGGCAAATCAAACGCTTAACCCAAGGGAAGTAATGTATTCTGGTATGTGCAGAAACGTACACCACTGCAGAAATGTATTTCTATTTTACTCAAAGGTCACCGCTGCAAACTGTGTTTTGCTCCAGATGGCCAAAACGACACGAGTCAATGCTCTAGACGCACATATTCATTCTCTTTTGGGGCGTACGGCTCTTAGGTTACACTTCTGCACTTCCCCCATGTGTCATTCAAACTGTGATGACATGTTGATTTTAATAATGCTTGCCTCCCTTACTGCATGAAGCAGGCAAAAGAAGGGACAGAAAAAGCCTAACATTTCTCACCATGTGTCTCCTCCCCACTTTACTCCTTGTTATGTGTCCAGACGCGTCCCATTTGTTGCAGAGCTGTAACTACATAGCAGTGAGAACCTAGTGACTGACCGTTATCTCTTACATGTGCTACATTCCTTTTGACTTGACTTCTCTCATGAAGTCTGTCGTTATCTCTCCAGGGAGTCAAGAAGCCTTTCACAGAAGTCATCAAAGCTAACATAGGCGACGCCCACGCCATGGGACAGAAACCAATCACATTTCTCAGACAGGTAGGAGCACCGTGTACGGTTTTGCCTCGAAGCCCTTTGAGTGCTTGTGTCTAATGAGCAGGTAGCTCTCCCTGTGGTTGCATGTGAAACTGGACACTACGTTCACACGTGTCCGGGTGAATGTGAGCTGTGCTGTGATTTCTCTGCCCTCCCCTCTCAGGTCTTGGCTCTGTGTTCTTACCCTGACCTCCTGGAAGACGACAAGTTTCCAGAGGATGCCAAGCAAAGAGCGCGGCGTCTTCTCGAGGCCTGCGGAGGCCAAAGTATAGGTCCGACACCCCACCCCCCCTCACTCCACCCACATTTACATCCCCTCCTTCAAATACGCACATCACCAGCATCCACCTTCAATAGCCTTTTTTTTTTTCTTCAAATCATTAATAATTTATTTGGACAGTGTGTACACAGAGCATGCACAGATCAGTGTAGTGTGTTCTGTTTGAACCAAAGTTCATTCTAATGTGTTCAAGGGGCGTACAGTGTGAGCCAGGGCATCGAGTGTGTCCGTCAGGATGTGGCGCGCTACATAGAGAAGAGAGATGGTGGAATCTCCTCTAACGCGGACAACATCTACCTCTCCACCGGGGCCAGTGATGCCATTGTGGTACGGGTTACACTTTTAATTCTCTTTTCCAGAAAAGTGCAGACATGTTGCCATAATCCAGCACAGGTGACATGCTTTGGGTATAATTGTCCTGCAAATCTGTTCTTTTATTCCAAGTCTGTTAATTATATACTCAGCCGTACTTTGCACATGTGTGAATTAACTCCACCCACAGACCTTTGTCACTGTCGATACAGCTTTTTCCAGTTTTATGCAACCTCATCAGGCTACTGAATGGCGCGTTTGACCTTTTTTTTGCACACCATGTAGGTGTGTTTGTTTACTCTGCTGTCATATATTGATCTGTTCTGGACTCTGACCACCTTATTTTTTCTTTTTTTTTTTTTTGTACATGTGGTCCTTCACCAGGTTTGTCAGTCTTGTATAATGCAACTGTGTGGGTGATAAATCTCCAGACATGATCAGCTGTACAACTACCTTCCTAAATTTAGATGCCTTTCTGACACTGTACGGAACATCCTGCCAGTCAGTATACTGTACATTCTTCCAAATATCGTCTACTATTACTCAACTTTCATCCTTTACTCTGCTGTGCTTTCTACTCGCCCGCTCTTCTCTATACACCTCCTAATCCAGACCATGCTGAAGCTGCTGGTGTGCGGCGAGGGTCGTGACCGTACAGGAGTGATGATCTCCATCCCGCAGTACCCTCTGTACTCGGCCGCCCTGGCAGACCTGGCTGCCGTGCAGATCAACTACTACCTGGACGAGGACAATTGTTGGAGTCTGGATGTTGCAGAGCTCAAGAGAGCCCTCACTGCAGCCAGGCGGCACTGCAATCCCCGCGTCCTTTGCATCATCAACCCCGGAAACCCCACCGGTGTGTCTGGTGACCGTAGTTTCTATGTGTGAAACAAAACGGTTTATAATTTTGTGTGTGTGTGCGCTCACTTGCCTTACATCATCAAACTGCTTGTGCCATGTGATAGGTCAGGTCCAAAGCAGAGAGTGCATTGAAGCTGTGATCCGATTTGCTAAGGAGGAGCATCTCTTCCTCATGGCTGACGAAGTAATACACCTCAATTACGAAGTGTTTTTTTTTTTTTTTTTTACTCAATCTATTACGGATACTTGTGTATTGATGCTGTCTGTCTCATTTTAGGTCTACCAGGATAATGTGTATGCAGAGGGCTGTAAGTTTCACTCCTTTAAGAAGGTGTTGTTTGAGATGGGACCAGAGTACTCCAGTACAGTGGAGCTGGCCTCCTTCCACTCCACCTCCAAATGCTACATGGGAGAGTGAGTAAGCAGATACACGTTCAGACTCAGGGTTTCTTGTATATTTATACTTCTATGACCAAAGCTCCTGCTGCTGACGTGTACATCACCTGTACTAAAGAGTACACTTTGTGCTTTGATTTACTCCTGTCCTGTGTTTGCTCTTGTCAGGTGTGGGTTCCGTGGAGGCTACATGGAGGTGATTAACATGGACCCTGAGGTAAAGGCCCAACTCACTAAACTGGTGTCGGTGCGTCTGTGCCCCCCAGTCCCTGCGCAGGCTCTCCTTGACCTGGTGGTCAACCCCCCGCAACCTGATGAGCCCTCCTACACCACGTTTATGAAGGTCTGAAACACACACACACACAGCTGCTAGCACACATCCTGTCAATACGCCGAGTGTATGCAAACACATTATACTTATGTAAACGCCATGCCATATCATCCATGCACAGGAAGCCCATAGTGAAGTAATCGGCTTTTGAATTCTGTGAATTAGTTGTGAAAAATTCTCCGCCGTGTGCTTAGGTTCTGTTAAAACAAAGTGCATAATTTAGAAATGGTTTTTTAATCACAACTTCTTCAAGAGTACAAAAGATGTTTGCGCTTTGCAAAGAGGATCATACTGTATGAATTATGCATGCTGCTGTAATGTTAAGTGGAAGCATCGTGTGGCCAAGGAAGCCATTAGGTTGCTGGTCATTGGTGTGTCCATGGGTAATACAGGTCAAGATTTGTAGTCGTTTGTATCTGCAGTGCACAGATGCATCTACTTGCATGACTGGCCTGGCAAGAGATTTGATTACAGCCTATAGACAACAGCACACCTGGCCTTGAAAAACCAGTTTTATCCTTTTTGAAACACCCAGTAGGTCACAATCTGTTGTACACCTGTTGGCAACTGCCTGGATGAGCAACATCTTGATTGTACAAGTCAGTTTTGTCTCTGAGGTCAGCAGATCTCATTTGGGGAGGAAGTGCATGTTCAGCCTGACCTTCATATAATAAACACGGTACACTTTTTTTTGTGTATGTGTGAATATATTGTTGTGGGTTCGAATGCCTGTGACCTTTCACCCCTGACAGATTTTAACTTTTGCTTTCCCTTCAGGAGCGGACGGCTGTGCTAGCAGCTTTAGCAGAGAAGGCCAGGCTAACGGAGCAGATCTTCAACAGGGTACCTGGTATCACCTGTAACCCCGTGCAGGGGGCCATGTACACCTTCCCCCGCATCACTCTGCCTCAGAAGGCCATCGACAAGGCAAAGGTCTGCACCCACCCCACCGCCACCACACACCCCTTATCTCACCGATGAGCATCACCTCAATTTACTCGTATGTGTGTGTGTCCGCAGGAGGATGGCCAGGTCCCAGACATGGTCTACTGTATGAGGCTGCTGGAGGAGGAGGGTATCTGCCTGGTTCCAGGTAGTGGCTTTGGCCAGAGGGAGGGAACCTTCCACTTCAGGTCAGAATGGCTAAACTGGCAGTGAGGCTGCCAACGAATAGTTTAAAACCACAATTAACCACCTGGTTTGTTTAACTTTCACTCAAGAGCAAAAATCAGCCTCTAAACTTGAAAGAAATAACTTGACATTTATCTTGATAATTATCGATAAACTTAAAAAATAAAGGCAAAAATTATACGGCTTTTCCAGTGCTAGAATAAGTGAGGTCAGTTAATGTTCAAAAGGTTTTTTGGGGATGACAGCCATTTGGATCAAAATGTTAAATCGGTGTCAAAATATTTTTCTTCTGGTTTAACTACACCTGTTTGCCATTAACCCACATCGTCCTTTCTGCTATTCTTCCTGTCCAGGATGACCATCTTGCCTCCCATAGAGAAGCTAAAGATTGTGCTGCAGAAGATCAGCGAGTTCCACCTGCGGTTCACACAGGAGTTTTCATAACAAGCCCCCATATTTCAACTGCACCGCAAGAACCAACTCACTCAGTGCCAGTATCTTCCAAGTGCCTTTGCGTGAAGAAGGCAGCGCTCTCCATGTTTCACCTTGAGGCTGTATTCTCGCAAGATCAGATTTATAAAGTGACTGTTTCTGCAATCAGTGAAAAGCTTTTCCTTGTATAAACAGCTAGTGAAAGCTGGTCAGATTTCCTACTCATGTGTACATACAGCATGTAAAAATGTAATGATTGCAGTAGACAATGCACTTCCCTAAAGTACTATTGTGCCAGGTTTCTAGTGTTCAAAATATCTAGTTAGATATTTCAGCTGTTGTCACAGAAGCATCTCTCCTGCAGAGACTTATATAGCCAAATTAGTTGGGAGTATCAAATAGCTGTGGAGCCATTTATTACTACTAATTAAATTGTGATTAAAAGACATGTTTTCTGAAATATTTGCAATGCCAGCTCTTTTCCAGCTTGACATGTACTGATTTACAATAAGAGTCACATTTAAGTGCTGGCCCACAAAAGCAGACATCATTTTTAAAGTTTTATTTATAAAGATGAACTCAACAGTGCTTACATGCTTTTTAAGAAACAGAAGAAAGCAGAATCTCTTGGAATGAATAAACAAACGATTGAACATTGTAATCACAGCAACTCAGTAACACGGTTCAACGCCGCTGTGTTCCCTTCACCTTCCCAGAGGCCTCCTCTAAGACTCCGCCCGAGCACGGTAAGTTCTTAGCTACCCGCCTGCGGAGATATTTCAAAGTTCCTCTCTTTTCTGTGATAGCTTTGTGGCGTGCTTTTCCAAGAACTTGCTGAGGCCCTCTAGTGTTCTCTCTCCACCTTCTAATTTGACAGGGCTCTGCTTGCTGTTGCTCGGGGCAAAGTATATCGTGGGGAAGCCTTCCACTTTGTAGCTTGGGTTTGGCACATCGTTGGCTGTGGTGTCCATCTTGGCAATCACCAGGTTCTTCTCCCCCTTGTACTTCTTGCCCAGCGCCAAGTAGTCTGGCTCAATTTTCTTACAGTGGCCACACCAGGGAGCATAAAACTCGATCAGGACATCCTTCTGGGTATCCATGACGATCTCGTCAAATGTCTTCCCTACCACAACAATAACTGGTCCTTTGTTGTTCTTTGGCACTGGCTGGGACTTGATGATGGGTTTGAGCTTCCCTGTGGACAGGAGGGAGAAATTCAGAACAGGTCATTTTATGAGTGAGCTGTTTATATTGAGCACAAAATAATTCACCAGCAACATGTTTTGGTCAGTGCTAGACTGAATGTCTTTTAGGCCAGATCATTCAGATGCTGTTTATTAATGCACGGTGTGCAGCTAATCATGTTTTGGAGCTGCAAGATGTGCTGCCATCACATGGTGGAATATGAATCTAACAAATTAAATTCTCTCCAGCCCCGAAAATCAAATAGATTTTACACTATCAAAACTGAAATTTGGCTTTTTAACATTTAACAGTCTAAAATCAGACAACAAAACCTCACTCACCTTTCTTGAAAGCCATGACGAAGTCTCTCAGCACCTCAGAGTCAAACTCCTCTGGCTCCATGGCAAACTTTTTGCTTCCGTCTGCCAGAATTCCCACATTCACTTCCTCTCCGCTCTCGCTCAGGCCCAGGCTCTTCAGCTCGTCTGCAAAATCCTCCTCATCAGCGATGGCAAATGTGTACTCTGGGAAGTCCTTGGCAACCTCAAGCACCTTGGACCTCCAGAACTGCGTAGCTGAAGAGGAAAGATGAAGATAAGAGGTTTGGTACTGCATTGTAAATCCTTCACAGGTGGTAATTGTTTAGTCAATAGATTAGTATTTCAAAAATAGCTGCAATAAGGTTACATCCCCTCTAGATATCAGGACACAGCATTACGTACAACGACTTAGGAGCAAAAGCAGAACTAACTCGCATAAAGAACAGTCAAATATATTATACCAGCACTCAGACGGGTCAAATCACCTTTCCTGTAGTCAAAGCTGAAGTCAACTCCATAGTACACAACCACCAGGGGTCGTTTGGTGTAGCGCTTGGCATCATTGCTTGGTTTTCTGTGGCCCACCAGAGGAATCGCATGCTTTTTGAAGAAGTCCTGCACTTCTGACACCGATGTAGAATCCTATGTGATAAATGAATTAATGTGACCATTCCAAATATCAGAATAGTAACCGCTTATTCAGGACTTAAATTTGTAAAGTGCTTGTTAGGTGAAACCGCTCATTGCGACACTAGCCTATTTTCATACTGCTACTAGAACTGAAAGAAAGCAGGCATTTATGATTCAGAGTTTCATACCCCATGAAACCAATTCTAATCACCGAAACACTGAAAATGCTAGACCGTACCGTCACTGCGAGTGTGTGAGACGCTGGCTCGTATTTGGAGTGGAACTTTTCAGGGTGTACAATGACAATCTGACCAGGCGAAGCTTTGAGCAGTTTGGTCACTTCAGAGCTGAAGGAGTGACGGAAGGTGAAGTCTTCTCTCAGCGCATTACCTGAGAAACAGACAGCAATGAGTGTACCATCCAGATATAACTGACTGATGGATTACCCATCTCAAGCAAAGTTTACTTTTGTATAAAACACAGATAAATAACTGCAGTTATTGGTTTAGTGTCACTAAATGCACAGTCAGTGGCGACATTATTGGCCAGATGTATTAACATATCTCCAGCTCCTGGTACTTACAGGCCTCAATATAGATCTCATAACCTGCGTCCTGTTCACCGGAGAACACGCCGACTATGACAGCGTCATCACCATCCTTGATGAGCTCCTGCACCTGTTTTGCTGCCTGGACCTGCTTGGAAGGAGGCCCTGCCTGCTCACCCATGTAGTCAACAATGCCTAGAGGGAAAGAGGTGGATCAGCTGTGATGGAGGGAAAAAAGCGAGGATAGAGGACTCGTATTGGTGTTCATAGCATAAAAAGACATTACGCAGTAAGTGACCTACCATGCTGCTCTCTGGGTCCGTTGTAGTCGAACATCTTGCCTCTCCTGAAGATCTTAAGGGTGGGATAACCTGTAACCTCAAAACGTGAAGCAATCTCGCTCTCCACAGTGGCGTCCACCTTGGCCAGAGGAATGGGAGGAGAGCGCTGGCTCAACTCCTTGGCTGCCTTCTCATACACAGGAGCCAAACTCTTACAGTGTCCGCACCTGAAGATCGGCCGTAACAGGCAAAATAATGAGAAGTGCTTTATTAGTCTCAACAGCTGCTATTAAAAAGCTCAGCTATCACGCCAGTGTGTCAATCTTATGACAACAGAACTGACATTTACAGCGGCAATTCAACCATCTGTTTTATGACTGACCATGGAGCATAGAACTCCACCAGGATGATGTCCGCGTTGTTAACGGTCTCATCAAAGTTGTCCTTGGTCAGCACCAGCGTCGCCTCAGGAGGCGGTTTCCAATCTGGCTGAGCCACCTCTTTCACCCGGGCCACAATAGCTGCATCACACAGGCATTCACCGCATTACTGCCAATTCTTTACAAAGAGAGGTCGTCGGGTTTGGGTTGAAATGGCGAAATGTTCCTACCCTTCTCTGTCCTTTCTCCGTCGTAGTCCACAGGCTCCCCATTTTTCAGGATCTTGATGGTGGGATAGCCCGACACGTCAAACCTGCTCGCTAAATCGGTGGCGACCGTTGCGTCCACTTTGGCCACAGGGACAGGAGGGTCATTCTCTTTAAGAGTCTGAGCGATTTTTTCATACTCTGGGGCAAACTGTTTGCAGTGGCCACACCTAAAAAGGGACAAACAAGGAATACAGAAATACTGAGTAGCTTGCAGGGGTGTGGAACGTAAGAGGCATGATGTAAGAGCTCATGGCTGCATAAAGGACGGCCTGGAGCGGTGAAAAAAGTTTTTTTTAAACTGAGGAATACCAAACATACCATGGGGCAAAAAACTCAACCACAACTGTGTCTTTGCCCTCCATGAAAGTGTCGTAGTTGTTGTCGTTGAGAACCAGCACGCCATTCTCTTCTTTCACCTCCGTCTCATCCTCTTCCTCCTCATCGTCATCACTGTCCTCTTCATCCGTCTCCTCCTTCTCCTCCTCTGCAACATCTGAACAGAAACAAAGAAAATAAAAAGAGGAGACACAAGCTGATTCCAGAGGGAGTACAAGCTCGGCGTGTTTTTGCCATAAAAGATCCTGCACAGAAAGTATAATGAAGTAAGTGACGGCAACGTACATCCGGTTTGCACACCAACAATGTAACGTTATAACAGAAGAGGGACAGACTGACTCACTGTTTTGCCTAATGTTGGTGTTACCACTCGTAAGCCAGGTAAGTGCACATTAGTGTGCGTTGCCTCTAGCTGACCTGTGCTGTTAGCTAGCGTGCTAACAGACCTAGCAAGAGCTACAGCAACTCAGCTAGCTCATTTGCATAACCATAACTCACACGAGCGACACTTCGTTTTCCCACAAATGGCTCGTTCACTTGTCACGGACGCATAAGGTTGTAACATGGCTCACACTTACCATCTTCGCATCTGCTGACGGTTGCAAAGTGTGCAACGCCGAGCAACACAATCAGCAGCAGGGCGACCTTCTTCATCGTGCGGCCCGGTGTCAACGGCGTGCGTCTCCGAAGTTAGCCGGCTAATTAACTTGGCTAATAACGCTGATGGGTGTCATGAAAACACTGTCGGCTGTCCGGAACAATACTGACGCGTGGCTGACTTGTAGTCGCCTAAGGCTCGTGTGGTTTCACGCAAACGAACCACTTCTGGAATCACACGCGCCGCCGCCGAGCTCCTCCCACCGTCTGGAACTTGTCTGACTTGCCACGTTGTGATTGGCCGCCATCGTCGGCTGTCCTCCAATCACAACTCGCCACTCAATTATACGTTGGAGGATGCTATTGGATGCTGTTATTTATCTGCTCGACCTCCCCGCTTGTGTATTAGAAAGAGATTTCCTGATGGTTTGAATGCAGCTCTGCCAGTTCGCTTCGTATGATACACAACCAATGGATACTCACTGCAATTAAGTCTTTGACGCCTAAGCGCGTTAAATATGTGCATACCAAATATGTTTAATAAAAAAAAGCTATATCTTGAGGATACATCCCAGTAGGACTAGTCACAGGGTGTTCTTATAGAGATGGGGTAAAAGATCCCTTTAGTTGGTGCGCATCCCCAGTCAGGTGACCTTTTACACACAACTTTGCAACCAAAGATGTATCTTTATTTATGTATTGCAAAGGGTCATTTGTGATTTGCAAACCATTAATAAATGGTCTATAAATCAATTACAAAGTGATGAACAACTAGCTATAAAGTCTTTGTAACAATTCATATTCATGTTCATATTGTACCATAAATTGGAGGACTTATTTCAAATGGTTATGTGATGCAGGTCATATTATTTGCTAAGTAAACAGATGAAATAAGATACAGTATCATTCTACAGTATGTCTTAATAGAACAGGAAATGCAGACCTTTGAGACATCTTGTGTTTAGAATTGTTTTCTCCATAAGGGCCCTACTGTTTATTTGGTTCTACACTCCCAGGTTCCTCATGGACCAGGACATCCACCACCACATATGTGTGAGTGGCCTGAGTTTTACTTAACCTGCAACTGTCATTTGTTTTAGTCCATTGGTCAACTTGTTTCTCCAGAACATCTTCTGTCCAAATTTTGATGACTGATGCTGACTCTGGGAGGGACAGGTAGTTCTGTGCCTTTAAAGAAGTCTGGAGCTCTCTGTCTTTCAGGTTTTCTTCAGCTCTTGTTCCAGGTTGTTGTGAATAATCCGATGCCATGAAAATGCCCGAGGAGAGATTGTGGCCCCTTTGGCCTCTCTGCTGCAGGAGCATCCCCAGTTCAGGCTTGGACCTGGTAATGCAGTTTCATGCAGAAAAATGGAGAAAAAAGGAATTTTTATCATTTTGTAATTTATAATATTTAAATTTTTGCTTAAGAATGGCCTATAGCCCAAGTAGATGCTAGACAAATGTTATTACCTGAGCAGGTCAGATGCAGGTAAGGTTTCTCCATGGCCACTGACATCTGTGTGATCACTCACCATTGGCTCTTCTGTTATTTGTGTTTCCACATAGTCCTGTAACAGAATCACATGTCACATCACACATGTTCAAACAGCATTGGCGCTCTAGAAGACTTTTTTTTAAAAAAATAATGTTTTTTCTGGATTTTTGACATGAAGCTAACTCACCCGTCCGTCCACGGTGGAGGGCTCCTGTGTTGGTGAGATGACAGGACCATCCTCCTCCCTGTAGCGATGGGCTTTTGGGGGCAGAGTGTGGTGCAGACTGTTTGAGAGGGCGTTGAGTCTGAACAGTAGTTCGTCCACTAAACTTTCAAACTCCTCAAAGTAATAAGTCTGAAAAACCAAACAGGCAAAGTAAAATACTTCTGAATTTGTGTAAGTGTAAACTCTACAAATACAATTAGGTGGTGCAATGTGTAACATTTGAGGAGGTACAATAAGGGGCAACAGGATTTACAGGAAATTTAGTTTTAGCATTGCAAGTAACATGAGATAGTCTATCAATAATCCTGAACATAGTCTCAATTGTTACATCATTTGACTATGATATATAGATATTGCGAATGATACAAAGCAACTTTAAAAGTCTATAAAATGTATTTTTTTGAACAAAGAATCTCAGTTTTATAGTTAGCTTAACATTCTGCTGTTTTCATGGGCAAAGCAGCTTTTTATCCTCACCCTCCGTTCCACATGATTTTCAGTCCATGCTGGTCTACGCTGCCCAGTGAACTCACACACCCTCCGTCTGATGTAGGTGGCTAGTTCTGCTATGGTGAAGCCATTCCCGCTGCTTTGAGATCTTTTGGCACTTCTGACCAACGAGGACACCACACCTATCACCTACAAGAAAGACAGCTGGCTGTCAGAACACAACAGTGAGCTAGAGTTGTGCAAAGATCAGTCAGTCTCTTATCCATTCAGTCACAAGAAGAAAAAACATATAGTATACACGCACCACTGCTGTCCACACCATAGCAGAGGACAGACAGAGAACTCCACTGTAAAGGTAATCACGCCCAGACAGGAGGAGGAGGCCCCTAATGGCCCTGAGACCCCAGCAGTGACAGAGCAGAGTCTGTAGGGAGCGGGGAAGTGAGGTGAAGGCCCAGCTTTGTGCGAACACGAGGTTCCCCATGCAGGACAGCGCCACCATCAGGATAAAACCTGAAATCTAGGACAGAGTATGCTTGTGAGCTTGCTCTTTTTTTCTTACCAAAATAAGTGCAGCGTATTAATAAGGCTAATGACAATCAAGGCAACATGTACCATTATGTTATCAGATAGCACACACATGAAAGCAAAACATGTGGAATACTGCATCGATGGTTTTGTTGTATTTCCATACAAACAGCACTGCTTCTGATGATGCAATCATACAGATTTTGAAAACTGTGGCCTGCTTTTTTCCAAAGCAATATTTGAACAGGTAGCGCTTGGAATATTCTAACAGGTGGTATTGCCACAAAATGTGTTTACCGTTGGCCAGAAAAGGCTGGAGACTGAGCGGGCGAGGAGTGTAGCAGAGGCGGCCATGGTCCTGCTCGCCCCCAACACAGCCGCACACTTCATGGTGAGTAGGAAGAGCACAACGCCACGCAGAGTACGAATATACTGCAGACACAAAAGACATCTTAAACCCTGGGAACCATTGCCATCATCTTTAAAACCCACACTGTGATTTATTAAGGGTGTGGCTAACTAAAGCAATACACCTTTCACACTGTGTCTTCTTAAAGTATTTTAACTACAAAGTAATGTTAAATGTAAAGTTTTAATAATGTTCTGCCATTAAAATGATCTCTTTAAAGATGAGGGTCTTTCACTTGCCAAGAGAAGGTACTGTGATAAACTAAAGCAGGACACGCAGTGACCTGTCTTCTCGACATTAAATATTTGTTTTCCTGCCTCTCCAGCCCTTCTTTCCTCCCTGCCTTCATTCATCTCTTTCTTTCTCTCACTTGTTCCCAGGTAGCCAGGAGGCTGACATCAACATGTCCCCCGTAGGTGTGTCTCTGCAGCAGCTCCGCAACTTCCAAAATAATAACGGAGTGATAGATGTAATAAATGTAGTACAAGAGGGTTACTGTCAGCAAGCTCACCTGCAGAAGAGAGACAGCGAGAACGTGAGGTGTATTAGAAAAAGCATAACCAACATGGTTTGAACTGCAGAGGATATAATGTGCCTGTGTGCTTTGACCTTCCAATAGCTTTTCTGTGTGATTTACTTCACAGGTATGTTAGTTTAAGAGCTAGGTCAATGTGCTCTTTGTTTGCACTGGTGTGTGGCCGAGTGTGTGCGTGTTTCCACGTGTCTGCTCTACGTTTAAGCTGTGCGCACGGGAGCCTTTTAATGTTTTCTTTTTATTATTATTATTATTAAGTAGGAATTCATCTAGACTCACTTCCAGCCAGTTGCACGGTGACCTCCAGTATCCCATCAGCCCTTGCTGCCCGACGGTGTACACTCGATCACAGAGCTGCAGCAGAGAGAAGATAAGGAAGAGGAGCTGGAGGGGACCAAGAAAAAAACCATGAGGAACCGTGAGATTTTTTTTTTATAAAAACTGTCCTAAAGTCATATGAGATGCTGTGATCAAAATGTAGATTTTGCTTCCTCAGCTGCGGAGTGGCTTTATGATGGTGTTGGAGACTAGTTGTCTTAACGTAGTGTTTTACCTGGGACGCCATAACAACATAGTCCCACAAAGCAGGCGTGTGATACACCCTGACTGACTGAACTTTGGCAGAGGGCAGCAGGACACCGGTGGGGCTCTGCTCAGCGGACATGGTCACGTCGGTGAACAAGTTGGGAGCAGGACTGAACAATGTGAACTGGACCTTCACGGCCACCGTCTGTCCGCCCAGCCAGCCACCTGAATGCAGGAGCTTCAGTTTGGAGGCAGCCTCAGACCTGCGGAAGAGCAGGGGATAACTGAGTGATGGTGGCGATGATGTCACTGACATTAGAGTTGACACCACAGGAAATCCTTTCAGCACAGATCACATTTATCTGTGTGTGTTTCTTACTTCGTGTGGCCTAAGCCAACTGTAGCACTTGGTCCTGAATAGCAGCCCAGGTGACCACATGTCCTTGGAGGTGTTGCCATAGGAACCAAGACATCAGATTGTGGGTGAGGGGATGCTCTGCTCCCAGACAAGAATAAGCGAAGACTTTCTGGTACCAGAGTTTCACGAGACACCTGAACAGGAGAACATACACAGTCAGAATGCACACAATACAGTAGACAGCATATGCTTGTGGCCCATGTTTGTGAAATAGCACTCTCTACAGGGGAAGTTAGGGTACAACACAGCAGTATAACTATGTCTTGAGTAAGAATACCACATGACTGATTCTTAGTTGTACACTGGATCAATCAGGAAAGATGTGGTTGCTTTATCTTAAGCTTAGATTGCTTTTATTTCAGAACACACACAATATTAAAATATTACATACTTAAGATATTATGAAAAACTATTACCGATCTTGGTTTTCAGTGTGTGCAAAATCAGAATTTATTTGAAAATCTGCCTTTTGAAAAATCACAATTATTATATTTTCAGTAACTGCAACGAGTCAGTTCAGGTTAAATAAGTATTGGAATACAACATGTAAAGGCATGTCTCCTTTTTGTTAGTTACCTGGCCCTGAGATGAGCTGGACAGCTCCGTCTGCCACAGGATTGGCTCTCCAATCAGCATGTATGACTGCTGGATGGCATCAAACTATTGAGTGGTGAAAAAGGTGAAAATGTTGGTTTGGTTTCGTGATGATTCACAGGGACATTTCTTTTAGTGTGTAATAGAGACTTGAATACACGGTCAAGGTAGATAGCTTTCACATCTTCATTGAATGGCATCGGATGGATGAATGCTTTTCATTGTATTTTAGAAACTTGGAGTGGTGAATCAGTGCAGAGCTCTTGCAGCTTACCTCAGCTGTGGCTGATAAATTCTTGTACAGTAAATTAAGGAGACTGGTCTGTGCCCACTTCCACCAGTCCTCGTGCTTTTGTATGGACATAAATGCATTCTCGTGGCCCCTGTTGAAAGATAAAATGTGATTTTGGAGTGTGTTTATCAGAGAGCAACAGAGACAAAGAGAGAAGACAGCACATGTGTGTGCAAATGTTACCTTAGGAACTGTTTTTGGACAGCTTTATTGAGGTGGTAATGGTCAGCGAATGAGCTGCCATAGCTGATACACAGCATCAGGAAAAGCATGGAGGCACAGACAGACAAATCCCTGGTTGAAAACATAAGGAGATAATTCCTTATACAGCTTTCAAACATATACAAACGGGTGCACACATACACAAAGACGCACAGACACACCTGATTGTGTTACGAATAAACGCCTCTCTTCTTCTCTTCCCACGCATTTTCCTCAGCTCTTCTGGAGTCGGCGGGCGCACGAGACGGAGGTACCGGGCTCGCTGACGAGCTCCAAGCAGCTGCCAATCAGAGAGAGTCGACTTTATGTTTTAAAAGACGTGAAAAGAGGAGAACGGAATTAAAGAGAAGAGAGGCTGACTATCACCTTTTCGAGGTTTGAGCATCTCTCCTGCGGAAAGGCAGATGTCCCAAACTTCTCTTCTGGTTGATTAGCACCATTGTGGCTCTGCAGTTTGGAAGTATCTGTCTCAAACTCTCTTAGGCTGGAGAAACTATGAAAGTCTGCTGTGTTCCTGTACCAAAAGGAGACGGCCACCGCCACTGTAATTACCTGGAGAAGAAAAAGAGCACCATCTCTATGAACAGTGGAAAGAGTTCAGGTTTAAATTGCGCTTATGTGTTTGTTTATTTATTTGAAATATAGTAAGGCTGGCTTTAGTTCACCACAGCTGGCTGGATGAGGATGACGCACGACATCAGGGAGAAGAAAAGAGAGTGTATCCATAGCAGAACCTTGCTGCTGCTGAACCTGACACACACACACACACACACACATATATATATATATATATCGTCTTGACTCTGAGACATACAGTCATATAACACAGGATATAAATCGTGTCTCAAATATGTCAGAATTAATAATAAATCAGTAGAGCATAATCCACACCACTGGCTTGACATTTAGCATCCATTTAATGCATTTAATAACTACCTCATTCCCAGCACTGCAGAGAGCACCAGGCAGGCGGGGGACAACAGCAGACACAGCGCCCAGGCCACATAGTGACACCACTGAGATGCTGGTCTGAATCCTCTCCCTTTCACTCGGTCAATGACATGGAAACAGCTGCCACGACCAGACCACACCGCCTGGTGATGGCTGCCTTCCTTCCTTTTCCCTTGAGGATCTCCATCCTTCGCGCTGGACAAAGGAGCTTCCTGGGTTCCATGACACATGCTCCTTTCCCTTAAAAGACCCAACACTTTTCCCTGAGGTGCCTGATCAACTTTGTCCCCCTCAGCAATCAGCAACACATTTCGAAGTGCTGGTCCCATATTGTTCTCAACTGCTACAGCGTCCTCCTTTCTTTTGACTGTATCTGTTTGGATCACAGATTCTTGATCTGCGTTCTTATTTTCCAGAGTCATAACGGAGGCTGGCAGCAGGTCTGTCCCCTACGACACAGGAAGGGTCAGGTAGAGGAGAAAACTGATGTGAGAACAAAGAACACAGAGAGCGAAAAAGAGAGGAAAAATATGCTCGAGGTGTAACCTGGCATTTCTTCATCCAGGCTTCCTGCGCCCGCTGCTGAAGACAGCTCCAAGAGAGACGGGGCTCGAATACACTGTCGGTCACTGGAAGGGCATCTGTAAGAAGACAGCAGCGATGGGATATGGAGAAACAGAAAGTGAGGTGAGGACACAAGAAAAGAAAAGAGTAAATAAGAAAAATGTAATGATGGATAACACGGATAAATTATGTTCTGATAAAACAGAATCAAATGGCCAGATGGTCGTTTATATCATACTGTAGGAAGAAAATCGGGAAAACTGACATTTTTATGTGATCTAGGTGGGCATCATTTTCACTGTGTGTTCCTAAGAAAGAGGAACACACCTTCAAAAGAGTCCTTTATACCCTTTGTGTGTTGGACTCCTGACCCCGTCTGTTCGGCCTCACGCAGTCGGAACAGGAAGGATATCATTGCTGCTGCAGGCAACACTGCCACCACACTTAATACTCCTGTCGTCACCGAAACAGCTGCTACGTCAATAATCCCCAACTCCAACAGCAGCTGTAAACAAGGCATCGGGAGCAACAGCGTTATGGGTAACATGTTTTGGACCTCTCATGCACCAAACCTCAAAAGGTTTTATTAACCTACCTGATCATCCATTTGCGATATGCTTGCTGTGTTGACACATGCGTAGCCCAACAGCAGCAGCAGGCTCACGCTAAGTCTTTGAGTGTGTGTGAACGAGCTAGGGCAGGGGCAACTGCGCACCGACATCCAGATGTGGTGGTCGGCCAAGTAGTCAGATAGCTTGAGACGCAACATCTGCAAGCATACAGGTGGAGAGAGCCAGCGACACATGGGTGAACAGATGACATTTGTTTTTTTCTTTTTCACGTGTGTATGTGAGCGCTCTACCTCAGCAAAGCCAATTCCCTGAGTGCAAACTCGCAGCGCCCTCTCCACCCGCCCGTCACCTTTGTCCACAGCCAACCAGCACTGACAGACAAAGAGCCAAGCGCGTCCCTTCACATGCCCCCTGTTCACCTGCATTAAAAGCAGACAAAATTATTGTCCAGCTGAAAGTGCGAGCACAGAGGAAGCAGCGCGCTCGCAAACAATAAGCAGGCGAACCTTACCTCGGATACCTCCACCTGTTTGAGGTACCAGTTCGGGGAGGGTCCAGAGTTGTCATGCCAGATGTGAACCCCCCACACTGGGCCCAGGCTGTCTGCTGCACTGTGGCGTCAGGGACGGAGAACACAGTGAAGTAAGAGTTAATGAATGAGCCAAAAAATCACATACTTAAAGCTACTATAAGTATTGTAGTAAAATGTACTGATTTTATGTGGAAAAATACAAACTTTTTAGAAGTCTTTTTATAGATTATATACAGATATATATATTTGCATTCTACCTCAATATAAAGGTGTCTTGAGAGTTCCTCCTGAACAGAGTGCATCCTGGGACTTGTAGTTCTCTAGTCTGCAAAAATCCATCTTCACCATTCAGCACGATGTAGACCTGGTAAACATAGAGACAGATTCTCAGATGCAATAGTACTGGGCTTCACTGGGATTCCACTTATCAACAGATTAGCTATTAATGTTGATATTTTGAAAGCATTCATTACAAATTATTTTAAGAGAAAATAAGGATGTTTGGAGATATTTTGAATTTGTTATCAAAGACATCTGAGAGAAGAGGGGTGACAGGGCTTTCAGACAGAGGGGGGAAAACAGGAAGAAAGAGGCTCAGTTTGCACTGATTAGCGAAAAGTCACCACATCTTTAAAGGTTTATAGGTCTGCATATGCTCGGGATGAGATCGCTGTAAAAAAAAAAAAAAGATTCAATATGATTCATAATTTAAAGGAACAAAAAACCACTTTACCTTTGCACTCATAGAGGGTGCAGAGCAGAGACCAGTGTGGATCGTGACTGCATAGAGATATGGGTCACACGGGGAGTTGTCAGGAAGGTAGTGGACTCTCCGGTTCACATCGGAGACCACGTCAGCTCTCTTACACGCCACCAGGCCTGGGATGTACAGGCACACACACAGCAGCAGCACACCCAGCACTGTCAGGTCACTGGACACGCTGAGGAGACAGCGAGGCGGCAGACATGGAGGATGATACACTCTTATTTTTTATCTCATTCTCATGACAGGGCATTCAGTGAGGCAAATGTGTGCCTCTCAGAAAATGACACTTTTAGAATCTTTCCCTCTGCTTACTTTGGCATTTTTTTACATTTTATATGTGATCACTAAATGAATGTTATGCTATTCGTGTTGTGCTGTTCCATGAATGGGTAAAGAAAAGGTCCAAAGGTCCATTACTCCCACAGCTTTAGTAACAGAGATTTTCTTTTCTCTGGTTAGTTTAAGGAGGATGAGGTCACCTTAGGAACGGATCCAGACCGGTTGTTTCATGGCTGCTCTGGATCTGCTGCTGCACCACAGTCAGCGGCCTCAACTGGTGACAACTGAGACAAACGGCAAAAGCACCAACAAGCGAGAGGTGATTAATTCATGTGAATCCTCACAATGTACAGGCATTTCTTGTAAACCATTGCTCACCTGCAGATAACTGCTGTAGTAGAGTCTGCTTGCTGCGTCCTACAGTCGTGGTGAGTCCAGGCCCTCTGGTGGCCGTCCCAGGACACACACAGGCTGCCGTCCACTGTGAGACTGTAGCTGACCTCCTCACTCAGGTGCTTGGGTCTGGATGCTTTCCCAAAATCAGCATTCAGCAGGGCCAGGTGACCAACCCCTGCAGCTAGAAGGGGTTATCATTTTATTAATCTAGTTTTTTAACAACTACAGGTAAGTACATTTCAAAACAAATACATTTTCAGAGACTTATTACACTGATCGTCTTGGTAACACAGCAAGATGTAATAGGTTAAATAACATGCACTATCTCTGACACGATCACAACTGGTTCTCTATTTCATCTTTGTCCGTTCACTGAAACAGGCTTTAAAATGTCTGGTTAACACAGTTTAGTCGATGTTGGTTAACTGATATGAGCTTTATGGTTTCATTGTTGGTGTTGTTTTGTATGTTTTTCTTGAGTTGAGTTTTGTGTATTTGCATAATACACAATGATAATCTAATTATATATAATGTAATGTTGTGATATGTGGCCCACGCAGTATACTTGTCGCTATAAAATAATCATTAAATAATTTATAGAGTTGGCTTGGACTTGCTCTATATTAACAAGTGCTATGAGATAACTCTGTTATGATATAGCGCTATATAAATAAAATTGAATTGAATTGAATTGAATTGAAAATAAATAAATAAAGGTGTTACTTAAATTTCAAATAATTGATGAATTTGATAGATTCTCCCCCAAACGACCGGTAATCTAACAAATCTAACAGAAGGAGCAGGAGGGAAGGGAAATGTAACCAAAATAGTAATAAATCTAAAATCTGCATCATCATATTAGTATTATTTACTGAACAATACTCTAACTAGTCTCTGATATGATCCAAACACCTTTTGGATTCTTAGCATAATCATTTATGATGAGGAAAACTCTTGACATGGCAGGCATTGACTGAATTTCTAATTAGTAAATAACTGGACTTGTTTATTGCTTCAGTTACACATTCTGTATAAAAACTGGGTTCAGAAATGGCGATGTTGCTTTGTAATGGATGCTTTTTAGAATGGCCACTAATTTAACAGACGCAAAGACCAGGAGGGCAGAGCTGAAAACTGACACAAGAAATGTCATACCACTGAGGTAGGATGAAGGCAGAGTGAAGTGCGTGGTGTTGCTCTCCCAGCGGTGAATCCTGCGCAGATGGTGCATGCTGGGAGTCGGCCTCTCGAACATCCTGCCACAACAGAGGCTCTTGGTTTGGTTTTGTGTCACATTCATAGCTCATTAACAGTATCACATTGTGTTCCGATATTGCGCTCACTCTTGAATGATATTTGCCATAAAACAACCCCAGTCACCACAGGTCTACCTGAAGAGCAGCATGATGGGAAACGCCTCGTTGAGTGGCGGCGTGAACGCCACACTCAGCTGGATGGCCTGCCGCAAGTGCTCCTGGGTAATGTTGAAGCTGTGGTAGTTGACCCGGCTGCGCAGTAGGACGTACTCACGCACAGAGCTCTTCTGCAGAATGGATGTGATCATGTGTTCATGGAGTTAGTGACTCAAGATCAATAATCCCACAGTATCCCCGCTCCCTGATAACTAGCATTGTTTTGTCAACCTGCTGCAAAACAACAGGAGGGAAGAAAAAGCGTCATACGTTTCTTGCTTGTTGTTGTAGCTCCACGTTTATTGGCTGAACAAGGGAGCGGACGGGGATCTTTCTCCTCGTGCTGCACTCGTACCAACTCAGCTCGACCACTGGTCCGCTCAGCTGGAAATCAGCAGAGGAGAATGAGAGCAATGCCTTTGCCGTTTCATCAATAAGTGTCATCATATCACACCAGTCTCACCCTTCCAGGATAGTAGGCCCAGGTGTAAGGGCTGTGGGTGAGCTCAGTCAGCATGCTGAGCAAGCACTGAGGCCTCTCTCTACTGCGATGAACAAACAGGAGCTGGATCAGGGAGGCTGGCACGTAGAAGGCGGTCGAGTTGCTGCTGATGACTGTGGAGCTTTGGTTTTGGTATGCGGCATACAAGGCGATAAGAGTGGTGGTGACGCTGTGCTCCTGGACCTTGTGGAACAAGATGTACCTCTGAACAAGAGAGAATTGACAGTAGAGAAATAAATGAAGGTGCAAATATGAAAACATGCAAGATGATGAATAGATTAGCACAAGAATATGTTTGTTCACCAGCATCAGGTCTGAAGCAGTCTGCAGAATATCAGCTACTAGCTGCGCCGCCTGCTTTGCTGAAATCGATGCTTCTCCTTTGAAGTAAGCGCCGCTGGATGAGTCTGGTAAGCAGCCATTAGAATGGGCTGTGGCATTTCTGGTGTTTCCAGCCTGTGGGTCTGATTCTAATGCCTGTTTGGCATCAGCACTGTTGGACGTTTCTGCTCGGAAGTCATTACTAGTGACAGCAGCTTGCAGGCTGTATGAGAGCAGGGCGACCAGGGTGTTGAGTGTCTTCTGGTCTGGACAGCTCCAGACTGGAGCACTGGACACAAAGAACTGCTCCGAGATAACCTGAACGTGAACTCTCACTCGTCTTGCGCTCGCTAATGTCACCTAAACAGGATAAAGCAACAATGAGACTCTTTCATTGACAAAGAGACACTGATAGATGCTGAAAGTCCATGAAAGGAGACAACCTTCCACCTACCTGACTTGTAACTTGTAAAAGGTTTTTGAGAATGCAGATGTTGTCCACCATTGATGCCTACAATTAAATGATATGTAATTAGAAGATTTAGTACAAGTCTTTGTGTGTGTGTGTGTGTGTGTGTGTGTGTGTGTACCTGCTCACTGCTCTTGAGCCCACACGCTGCACAAATGAGTGCATTGCGGATGCGCCTCTGTGCGTGTGCGTTGGCCTCGGCGTGCAGGCTAAGTCTGTTCATGATGCTGGAGAGGAGACTGATGTAGTTATGGATCTCCATGCTGTTCCCAAGCCGCTCCAGAGCCGACAGGTTCCTCAGACCCGACTCTGAACTGGAGAGGGAGAGATACTAATAAACACAACTCTATGAACAGTAACTTAGTATTATTAAAATGTGCAACTCCAGATGTGCTGGCAACACATACGTGTACTAATCATTCATAATTTTATTAGAACATCTTATTAGAAGGTGGTACTATGTTTTCACAATACAATCAATGCATTTCAGAGTCACTGTGGTGTCTTTTTCCTTGATCAGATCAATCTAAATGTCAAAATCTAATATGTCTGGCCATTTGTAGCAAACTCCAGCTTTCTGGCTCTCAAAGTGTGTCACCGCAATGTCAATCTGCATAAATAATTGTACCTTAAGCTGTAGTATAAGTACACAAAGTCTAACAAACCCTGCGACATAAACATAACCATAATCCTGATGTAATGTGATGTGATGACATAGTGATTCTTACAGCTCCAGATCAGGATCAAAATGGGAGGAAGAAGAAGGAGAGGTGTCTCTTAAGAAGCTTGGTTGGACTCGGACGGTGACAGGACAGGGTCTTGTGGCCGTCCCATACGTGCTGCTTCTGATCTCTGTGTAAATAGTTACTACGGGAACAAAAATCAATCACTCAATTCATAGATCGGAAATCTCTGCAATAAGTGTGTGTGTGTGTTGACTACCTTTGTAGTCATCATTGGGGTCACCAGAAGGAAGGCTGAAGTAGTACTGGAAGTCTCTCCCCTGATACAGCCTCCTGGGAGGTCTGTCTCCTACGCTGATGCTGTACTCATACAGTAAGTCCTTCAGCACATATGCACACCACAACATGACAAACTGTGTAAACAATTTAAAGCTTCCTCAACTTACTCAAGCTCCCTTAAATGATCAAGTGATTGAGAGTTTTCTTTGGGGCTAAAAATACATAAAGTGTACATTAGAGGGGGACTCCAATTTGTCTTTTTCTCTTTTCATGTACTAAAACGTCTCTTGGAAATGGCCCACATATAAAGGACCTTAAATAACACCCATCTGGTAAAGTATGCAGGGTCAAATAAGGAATACGATTTTGAGAGCGTGCTCCTTTACGCATGTGTGTTTATTGTATGAGACAGGAGATACCTCTTTGCCTGAGGTGCAGAAGATGCTGAAGTGTGTGTATAATTCCATTCCTTCGACTGGTTGCACCTGGCACGTCATACCTTTTGGAGAAGGGGTGGTTTTTAAGAACAACTGAGTCCGGCCCAGAAAGCTATCACGAGACTCTGAAAACGACAGGTAACAGTCAGTTTAGTGTCCAGATCCACCCCCTTCAACTGTCATTAGAAAAGTAAATGATGGGCTAACATTTCGTCATCATTTTGCTTGACTGTGATAGTCCCCAATCCAGAAATCTATTCGGTATCACTCTTACAGAAGTCGAATTATTACATTGTGCTCTTAGAAGAGTCAAAAGTAAATGCAAAATGTAAAAGCATGGTAGAAAATGTGAGGGAAATCAAGAAATCAGGACTTCAAGTAACATTAACATTTAGCGTAAACTAGTTGCTAAGTAATCTCAGCTGCTCGTGTGTTCAGAGAGATCTATCTGGCCCATCTCTAAGGAATGATGAAAGACAAACGGAGAGAACTTTTTGTTCCTTGTTCAAAACCCTTCCTCACCTGGATCAGGACTGATTTAGGGTTTATTCCGAACAGTATAGAATCCGTAAGTTCACGTTTAGTTGTTATTCCATCTATTCTTTCTGTCATGGTCCAGTGTTGGATGAGGCATTACATTTTGGCAAGAAATTACAGTTGTTGTTGTGAAACTTACTGGCAGTGACCTCCAACATGTACCTGCTCCCAGGCCTCAGACTGAAGGGTCTGAAGCTGAGCACAGGGGAGGAAATTCCTGCAAAGATGGAAAGAGAGAGAGAAAGACGACTGAGATAGGTTGATAAAGTGAGAAAATGTGTGTCGGTGAGTTTCTTGAATAATGTACCTGTATATGTGTAGGACTCGAAAAGGCCTCTGTCCACCAGATCTCGAGGTAAATCAAGCAAGGTTGGCTCCTGGATCACGACAGAGGGCTTGGAATCCACCAGGTTACTCCCCTCGTCTTCAAGATGAAACACTGAATCATCTCCTAGACTGAAGCTTTCCCCATCCACACCTGGGAATATGCATGGGTTAACAGACTACCTCCCACACTAGTGATTATTAGCGATCACAGACGGGTACTGTACCTGCGGGTCTTCCTGCTGAGATCCCTGGGTCTCCTTCCTCAGTGCTCATCAAAGAAACATCATAATCTGAATCTGGAAGAGAATCATCTTTAATACATAATAAAGTTACACTCTGAAAATCTGCACAGACAGCGCATACAGACATATAAAATAATAATTGGGTTGTTTCCTACTTCACCTCGTAATTAGCTCTAGGTTGCATGTTAGAAAACTGTTAGGGCGGCATAATTTACACCATTATCATTCTTATCTTGTCATCTCATTTTAGCTTGTTTGCCTCACATAATTCCCAGCAATTCCTAGCTTCAACCTGAGCTGAATCTAATCAGCCAGAACAACTGAAAACACCTGTGGGGGTGTGCAGGGCATTTAATTAAATCATTGTTTGATTTCAAATGATTTCGTGCAACTGCCAGCAGAGCAGCTTCACATATTTCAGCTCAGTTTTGTCCCAGTCGACCTCCCAACTCACCACTCTCCAGGACCGGAAAGGAAAACTCCCAGTCAGCAGAGGAGTCAGAATCTATTGGGAATTCACTCGTAAGGTCACTCTGGCCAAAATGGTCTGAATATAGCACGCCACTGTTGCCAAGGGCAAGTGGCTGGTATTCAGTGGAGGAGTACAAAGGCTCTGGAGGGTCCAACTGCCCCAGAGGGTGATAAAAGGGCTCATCTCCTGGACATAAAGAGGATAGGTTGTTAAATAATTCATAAACTATCCATTTTACTGTAACTATGACCTTGCACATTATTACTCCTTGTTGATTTTCCATATTGATGTTCGTGATGTTCTTTCAAGCTTCTTTTGAACATTGCATATGCAACACTATGCAGGCCTTACCTGATCCTGCTGTTCTTGTGTTGACTAGAGGAGAGAAAGGCGAGGACTCAGGTTCTTTCAAATCTGAGTGGGGAGGGGGAGTCAAGGTTAGTGAAATGGTGTTATCTTCTATTTAGGTACATAGATTTATGCCTCTGGTCTGTTACTACAGATGCAACAACTTGGGAAGCACTGGGATCGCTGAGTTGATCTCACATAGTCACATTGAATTACACACCAGCCACAGTTGCTTTCTTTCTGTCACTCTTCGACAATGTTCCGCTGTCAGTCACATTCAGATTGAGCTTTTTGGCTCTAGTTTCAGAGGCCCTCTCAGTCCAAGAGGTATTGACAACACGGGTGTACTGTGCAGCATCTGCAGCAGGAGGATGCAGGGTGGACGTCCCAGGAGTCTGAGGGGAAGCGGCAGGACCCTCCCCGATGGCAGACGGAGCAGGGAGATCCACTGCGTAACAAAACGGGACTAGAAGAGAAGAGGAGAAAAATAAGGTGAGAATTTTTTCTTGCAAAAGAAATCAGGGCAATTTATTGGTGCATGCAACGCTCTCTTTTTTTTAACCTTCTATGACAGGCTTGGAGGATGCATTGACCAAGTACAGGCTCCAGGTGTACTGGATGTATTCTGGGGCAATATCACAGCCTTCACACAAGGCGCTGACAGAGAATGACTGATCCCAGTTCACCTGGTCTCCCTGACACTGAGGGCAGTAAACTGGTACCTTCCTGCATTGGAAACATTCAAGTACATGGTAAGAGTCACATGGTGTATCAAAGTACAGTGCCCTCTTAAATTGTGTTCTAAAATTCTGGTCACTTTTTCAGACAGACTTTAAGTAGACTTTACTAGTTTAAAGGTTTTAAACTACAGCTTGTTACTGCACATCCATAGTCTTCAGATATAGTGACGGGGAAATCAGTTTTTTTCTTAGAACTCTCACCCGATGACGTTTGATGTTAATGTGAGGAAGGTCTCTGACGAAGCTGAACGCTCACCACTGCGGACGGTGAGAGTGAACTGGAACTGGTCAAAGTTGTGTTTTAGGGAGCCAGCAGGAAATACAAGCACAGGGGATGAAGTGGGAACGTCGTGGTGGAAACAGGAGCTGGTGATGGAGCTCATTGGTTTACACGTCCAACTGAAGCTGAAAAGAGGAAATTAGAAGTTTGAATGCACACTGGAGTTGAATCTTTCCAGGCATTAAATAAGCATATACACCTTATATCCATGTCCGTGCATTACACAGTTTCTGTACCTGACTGGATTCATGGGGAAGTCAGGGTCGTAAGAGCTCTGCCCGTCCAGGGTCACCATGGTGGCATTCCTGTTGTTAATGAAGGCGTTGCTGCCGCCCTGGATGAAGGCCACGGGAGGGCTCGGCATCACCTGCACTCTCACACTATAGTTACTGTACACCACAGTGCCAACGGCCTGAACCTGCAGGGAAATGACAGCTTAACACAATCACTCAATTCTGTAAATTCAGGAGTGGAATATTCATTCTCGGAAAGAGTCGCAAGTCCCAGTTTAAGGTCCAACGCATTACACTTTTTGTCTGCTACTTACCCTGGCTATGGCGGTGTAGGTGTCATAGTGCAGGAGCTGGCTGGGCAGTACAAGGCTCTGTCTGTGTGTGTGTATGAGAGGCAAAGGGAAGACCCGTCCTGCAGAGTCAAACAAGGTCCAGGCGTAGCCAAGGCCTCCTGAAATGTCACAGTTAACTTCAGTCTCATACGTCACCCCAAGACGGATAACCTCATATCTTCTGACCTTAAAGAGAGGAGAAGAGAGAAAGGATGGGGAAATGTGATTATTTTTTTGCTATGCCTTACCATGCCACACACACACACACACACACACGCGCGCGCGCACAATAAGGTCGAGGTAACAGTCCTGCTGTTAAAATGTACCTGTAGTCTGAGAGGCCCCATGTTTTTGACAGGTGGAGGCTGACAAGGCCGGTCCACAACAAAGACGTGACTACTCAGTGAGGCAGAGCTGACCAGGTTGGACACAGTTACTTCCACTCTGAACTCTCCCGTCCTGCAGAGAGTGACAACACACACGCTGAATGCACACTGGCAAAAGTACACATTGTAGTGAAGCAGATTTTTAAGATTTATAGGTAACTGAAGAACAATGAAAACACAAGCTGACTTGGATGTCAGCAAAAGTATATTTTTAATGTGAAATAAAACTAGAAAAGGTTAATTAAATGAGGATTTAGGAGAGGAAATTCAATGTTGTCACATAAAATAAATTTGAAGGAATCATACCTTTCTATGGAAACTATAACCTGACTGATACTAGATCTTTGAGGCCGATACCAATATTGATATTTGAGAATTTAAAAATAACAATGTATCAGCCAAAATAGGCCTTTATATATTTTTTTTACAGAAAAACAAACATTTTCAAAAAAGCATGCTTCACATATGTTTTATTAAAGAAGTGTGACCAGGATATGTTCTGAGAGGAACATATTTCAGTTTAAAATTAAATTCCTAAACTACGTCTAAAATATCTTTATGCATATGGACTGGAATTTGCAATGAGCCTAGCTCTATTAAATCAGTTAAATCCGAATTTACCTGAGCTACCTTAAAGCCCATTTAAAATCAAAATTGATAGTGAAGCTCACCTGTGGAAGGCATGCTGCTCTGTGGTCTGTCCCGGCCTGGATGAGCCATCTCCGAAGCGCCACAGAAAGCTGACGTCGGTCCCAGCGTTGACCCGGCAACTCACCGTCACTGTATGGTTGCGCAAAACAGAAGCGTGGTGGAGCAGCCTGTTGAGCTTCACTGCTCTCTGGACCACCAGCGGGAACACATCGGAGGTAAGGGAGGTCCGGCCACTTGACATGACTACAACTACATCATACCTACATTGAAGAGAGGCGGGGTGCTGTAAATACAAGCCTGATACTGGCAAAGGTCCCATTCAGGGAAAGATCAGTCTATGTGCTGTATCTCCATTTATTCTTGTTGATGGACAGGTTATCGAAATACCGTTATGAGACAGTTGGATTGTTTCATTGCTTAGATGTCTGTATAAGTAAATAGTGAACATGAAGGAATTTTTTTATTATATTTAGGATTTTTTAGATCTGAACCTTCATCCTGTGTCTCATACCTGCCAGGTTTGTGGTATCTTTTGGTGACGGTCCTTGAGGCGGTTCTGGTTGATCTGGAGTCTCCAAAATGCCAGAAGAACTCCACAGGGTCAGGTACTTCAGCCACAGCCAGGAACATTATATCTGTGTTTGTGGGATATGCTGGCTTTGCTGCGTGAATCAGCACTGCTAGGGGAGAAAACAGACATCACGTTGTCATTATAAATGTACACCAAAAATGATAAATGCCTCATGATAGAGAGGTAAAGAATTATGTTGTGCAAACATAAACAGTTTGTCTGATGTCCAGTCAAAGACATATCAGAAGACACTTCATGAGCATTCATTAACTTGATCATTTTGAAGCTTTCATTGCAAGAACCAAAGCCAAAATATATATCTTAGACAGCTTACAAGTAAGTGTCAGATAAAAGCACGGGACCTTCATTGAACTAAATCTGAATGTAAACAAGCATTTTAAAATGAATCAAGACAATCAGAGATCAAAATGTTTAGACACTGATTAAAGATAGAAAATCTGGGATACTTATTTAACAATTACAAGAAAAGAAAGTCTCCTTTCTTAAATTTTTAATTGATGTCAAAATGTTTTGTACTGCTCAGTGGGTGTTAATTAAAAACACTTCCTCACCATTGACAGGCAGGTTGTGAACAGGACTTTGACTGGTAGGTGACTGCCACGTTGGATTATCTCTAACTTGTGGTGACGGCTTCCTGTTCCCGTCGACGTACACCCTCGCACTTTTGTTCCGAGAAGACACTCGGTTCTCAGCTTGAAGCTCCACCACAACTGTCCCTCTGTGGTCGAAAAGCAAAACCACCGTTGCCTTTTCTCCTGCTGTGTAGCTGCTGCTTCTGTACAGTAACGTCGCGTTCGCCAGCAGAGACACGGTCACGTTTGACCCTGCCGTGACGCTAAATGAGACAGAGTGCTTCCGATGTGTCGTGACCACACTGGGAACATTCCACGCCAACTCTCCAACTGGATCTTGAACGAGGATATGTGTGCAGAATGACGCCCAGCTGATTGGGTTAAAGGCCTTAACTGTGACTTTATAACGGCCTGCTATTGCAAGAGACACGTTAACGTTCCAATCTTCGGTCGCCCTGCTCATCACAATATCATCATTCAAACTGAAAGTCCAAATCATTCTCGACCCCACTCGGCTGGCAGGGCTGACAACCTCCAGGCTGAATTCTGTGTGTGTTGAAACTGCTGACTTCCAACTCCCAGAAGGCCTCAGGGCACTTATATGCTCGTACACCATCAAGGGTCGAGGCGGGACGGCAGAGAGCAGCACAGATGAAGGATCAGAAGTGGAGAGAACGGACACTACGAGGTGATACTGACCTGCAGCGCTGGGGAGGCGGCAGCGAAGGTGGAAGTGCAAATGGCAGCTTGAGCAGTTGGAGGTGTGGAGGACATGAAGGGGGACGAAGTGGTGGGTATTAGGGGAGAGATATAAATGGGTGCCGCCATGACAGTAGATGTCATTGTGGTTTTGACTGAGCTTGTGATCATAGCTGATGTTGTGACGGTTACTGTTGTTACAGGCGTGATTAGTATTGTTTTCCTGGGGAATAATGTTGCCTGAATGATTTTCAGCTTTATCACTGTCACTGATGTTTTCATTGCCATTACTAAAGGCACCGCCGTCAATGTCGCTTGGAGGATCCTTCATGCCACCGCTGCCATACTCAGCATTCAGCGTGAGGTCGAGGACAAGCAGATGCTTCATGGTGGTGAACAGCTCCACATCCACAGAAACGCTCTCTCCGGACGTCAGCTGATTCCCTGATACGTTCACTCTGAGGTCAGAGACGGTGAGATGCACGACCACCTGCGAGTGCACACACAGCCACAATGTCACAATGCGTAGGACATAGGCAACATGCAAACAAAAAAACACAGATGTGAGATTAAAGTATAAGTCTGGTTCAGTTATGAATTTCTTTTACGGTCAACAAATTATATAAGAAGACAAGAAACAACAATGAACTGATTCCACTAGCAAGTATTGACAGCTGAAGTCTGAAATATCTTATTCCTCTGGGCCACACAGCTCCAAAAGTTATGAATGTTTATTTTGAGTCAGTCCCACATGCACCATCCTGCTGCTGCAAATACTTGCTAACTCACTAAGTGTGTATTAATCCGCAGCTGTAAATAGTCCCTAACCAAGCTCCACTTCCTCCTGTTTGAGTAACATCTAAAAACTACAGTGACCTGCTGTTTCAGGAAATCACTGAGTCTTTTAAAAACAAAGTAAATATGTATTTGTGAGCAGTTCTTAAAGAGTTACGTGTTCAGTAAGAACCAATGAGCTGAGAGCCATAGACAGGCTGTCTAACACATTGCTGATTTTGGTCAGTTCATGGGATTTGTTGACAATAATAGTAATTTCAAATATCTCCAGCTGAAAGCAGAGTACTCACAACATGTATTGTCTTCCGTGTCCATCCAAAGGCACTGGAGGCGTTCACTGACACCATGTGAACACCCTCTGTTTCAAAGGTCCACTTCTGGAGGCATTTAGAATTCAAATTTTTAATTTGTCAGATTAAAAGCATGACAGTGAGTTGATGAAGATGTTTTGAGATTAAATAGTTTTCACTTTAATACTTTTACTTTAATCCCATAAATTCTTACCACAAAATGATTACTCAAAACTAAACACAGCTGTAATGTATCTGGATCCAGAGGCACCTGGACTCACCAATATTAAAGCATTTCTCTCTTTAAAATGTTTATGATATTGTTTGTTATAAAGTAAACATGTGCAGGCTGAACCTAACATCATTGATTCATTGGTATTAATTAATAATTAATTAATGCTAAAACGTTAAACTAACGTCATTGACTGTGCTTTGGTAAATGTTAAAAATACATTGTGATCAATTAAAAAGAGGGAACTTAAATGCTGAAAATGTCACAGCCGTGCTACTTTCTCAACCCTTCTTACCACAGTGCTGTTCACACAGTCTGAGGTGGGAGGGCAAGCTGTCTTCCCACCCTCCATGTTTTTGTCTTCTTCTTTGTGAGTAAACCACCAAAAAAACTCTGCCGGCAGACCATCAGCCATGTCTGCCTGCAGTGTGACAGGGTCGCCCAGGTATGCTGCCTCCACTGTCCCACTGCTGGAGTCCGTCTGTAGGGACGGGGTGCAGGACGGGACGCCCAGGGGGCCGTGAAGCATAGAGATCACCAAGCTGTGTGCAGAGGGCTGCGAGATGGAGAGGTGCAGGGTGGAGGAGAGTGAAGAGACGCGGTTGGAGACACTGACATCTAAACATTGAAAAGGAGAGAGGCAGACGGTTACCACATGATAACACATATGTTTCGTTTTTAGTTCATTCATAATTCATCATTCAACAAAATGTGTTTGCTCTTGTTGTCTTACTGAGTTCATATTTTCCTGGAGTTTGAAAAATCCAGTCAGATGACGCAGCAAAGGAGCCATCAGCCGACACCTTGACACGGTGCGAACTTTGACCTTTAGGGGTCATTTCCTGAAACTCAACAGTGACGTAAGCGAGGTCCTGCCCTCCCAGACCCACAATCCCTAAAAATCACAGGAAAACTCATTTGAACCGGAAACTTGTGTTGCAAATATTTTCTTGACTCATGTCAAGATTAATCAAATATCCTGATATTTCCTCTCTTTAAATATATTATTTCTCATAAAAACTCATTAACAAGCAACAATTAGGAATGAAATATTGTTCAGCACAACACATATGCAATATTTCCTCAAAAATAATCATTAATTTAGAATTAGATCTCACGTAGTTATTTTGTATCACATCATTGTTCACATTCATAATTATTTAATTGATGTGATTTTGAAATATGTAATATAAATACATTCTTACTGATTATTTTTAACAACACTACGTCTACAGTTGTTAGGAAACAATAATGGAACATGTGTTTTCCATTATAATACACAGCTTGATGTAGCTAGTTTCTAGTTTCTATCCAAACACACATAATTTTTTTTTTGCGAGGTGACTTTCGATTGTGTTTTGCAAGTACATTATTTCTTTGTAAAATAATTACAATTTTATTTCACTTTTAAAAGTTAAACTAAATATATAAACTTTGACTACACAAATGCTGTCTTTCTAAAATTCAATTTACAGTTTATTTAGCAGTCCCATGCATGAATACACTCTCGCTGTAACAATTTTAATAATAATAATTTATAATGATAAATAATATGATATAATTAATATAATTGATTATAGAGTACCATTCATTGAAGCAAAAACTCAAAGTACTTTATATGTAAAATCATGAAGAATACGCAACATACAACAAATATATTTACAGAAAATAACTGGAAACTTGGTATTTTCACATAAAACATCTTTATAAAAAACAAACCTCTTTGCCAAGTCAGGAAGGATTTAAAACACAGGAGTCAACCAACCTGGGGAAAGAACTGCACCTGAGTAAAATACAGCTGACCTGTGGGCTGGTCGGGGCAGCCAGCCAGGTTTCCTGTAACTTTCAAGACAAAAGTCCTCCCAGCCTGCACTCTGTCCGGAGAAGCAGACAGACGAACGCTGTGTAGAAAAGGTCCCTCAGTCCTGTAGAGTGGCACACTTCCTTGTCCACCTCCAGCCGGCAAGGAGAGGATGCTAAAGACAAGATTCCCAGTAAAAGTATCCAGCACAGGGCAAACACAAAAAGCTTCAGGGACCGTGGCACAATATGCCAGTTTGTAATTTCCCCACATGAATTTTAAATGTTTTACTCAGACTAAATTTGGTGGCATTAAAGAGAGAGTGCCACAGAGGTTTGTGCCTTCAGCCACTTATGGATCAGGACATGAAACAGATGTATAGACAAACAAAGGAGAAGGCAGCTGAATGTCTCACCTTTGCCTTTTACTTTCTCCTCCGACATCCTTTGTCCCTCCACTGGAAGATGTGTTGAAACACTCACCGGCCACCAAACCATGTTGCCGGTTGCCACAGTAACAACCCTCTGAGGGCAACGCTGCAACCTGGTACCTTCAACAACAAATACTGAACGTTAATAAAATAGCCTCCTGCATCCAGCTCACACACAAACACAAACCTCAGTGCTCATGTGAAGATAATGTGAGACGGAGAGAGGGCGATTAAAATGTGACGTAACCCTTTGCAGCAATAAGCTACATGTTATTGCAAAGAATAAAAAGAAAAGACTTATTTCCAACAAAATGTCTGAGTTCTGCAAAAGTCAGACAATATCTCAGCCCGAGCCAAAGCACACATTTTATTTCAGTGTTTAAGGTTTTTTTTTGGTTATAGAATAAAAAGAGTCTTTTCAATAAAAAGTTTATTTTTCAGATTTTTCTCATAAGAAGAAAAAAATGCAGGAAAAGAGGGACTTCCATGTCAGAAAAAAAAATATATATATATACTGGCCTGGTGTTTGAAAAAATATTTTTTATCTAAAATATAACAGCTGCACAACTACAGAAAAAAATTATTTATAAAAAATACTGTTTTCATACATAACACGAGATAGGGGCACCGTTAAGAAACTACTGGTCCCAATAGGAATTATAATTTTTTTTTAAATCATAAGGTGGATTTTCTCCATAATTTGAACACAAATATACAAACTGGCTTTAGCTGAAATGCAACTGACTCGACGTGCTCTCTCACACTTTTCCCCCAACTCACCCCTCATCCAGGCAGCGTGCACAGCAGGACGCCGGGTCAAGGTCACTGGCACCTTTGGGTGCATGAAGTCTGACGCTGGCGTTGACGCACCCCGCGAACCACGGTGAAACCCCGCGATCCGGAGGAGGCACTGCCGCGGACGAGCGACGCAAGAACGGATGCAGCGAAAGCAGCGTGCAGACAAACGCACCGAGCATGTCTGAGGCCGCGATCAGAGGACACAGGGTGCGTGTGAGGAGACTGAGGCGCGGGAGGAAAGCAGGTGCACCGACGAACACAGCAGGCTGCTGTGCATACAAGGTGCGTGGGAGGTGAGAACACGGGAGACTGTGTGCAAATGAAGGAAGGGGGAAGCTGCTTCCGCCGAAGGGATCATCAAGTGACCTTCAAAGTGACAGGCCAGTTAATATGCTGCCATGCAATTAAATAAGTAATAAACCACCGAGTTGTTGATGCGAGGCCGTGGTGTTGTGGTGAGGGCGAAGTGGTCTTATTAGGCTTCCTGCATTTTGTGCAGGGCGACTCGATGTTTGGGATCATTTAAATGCACGGTGCACATCTGCCCGTTAAATATGACATGAGGTAATATCCCGTTTTAATGCCAAGGCTGCGGCTGAACGAGAAAAAGGCGTCACACAACACGCAAGGATACTGTAGAGGGGAAAAAAGAGGACCAGGTGCTGCTGTTTTGTCCGCCCCTTTGCAGGCCACACTTTTAATCCGAACAATGAATCTGTTGCTCTGCTGTTATTAGACAAAGTGAGCTGGCCCACAGTCCTGTGTCACGAGAAGGAGGTGGCTGGTTCCTTTTACAGCCACTGCTCGCGAGAGAGAGACCAGGCAAATGTTGCTTTGGTCCAGCCCGCTTCGAAGCCGGCTGGACCGCGTCCTGGTCTCAACTCCTTCATCAGCATTTATAACAAAACAACATCTGGATGCTCCGAATGCACCCAGAGGTAGTCCCATCTCCGTTTCCTGTGTCAGCAGGAATACGGTGGCAAATACCTCTTTATTATATATATATATATATATATATATAGAGACATCAGCATGAAGCAACGTCCAACACTGAATATTTCAACACTGAAAACTTAGTTTTATTGTGAGCCTTACTTTTTGTTTTAATGTAAAAGGGCAGCGGGGGCACCTCCCCCCTATCAGTTGTCGCTCTGCTCGGGTCGAGGACGCGGCTTATTTGCTTAATTCAGGGAGATTCTCCAAAAAACACGCGAGGAAAAGCGATCTCGCCATCACCGGAGGTCTTGTTGCACTTCGGTTGAGGTAAGACTGCGAGCTCCATCCGGAGACGCACATTTTTGCACATTCCGAGCTGCTCGGGCTGGAAACTGCAGGACCACAACGGAACCGGTGCGAGTCCTTTCGTCTCGAGTCCAGGTTGCCCTGTGAGCCCTTTGGTGGGGGGTGGGGGGTGGGGGGTGTGGGGGGGGGGGAGCCAACTCCACCGATCCACCTTAAAAACCTTTTCCGGCTTTCCAAACATCCCCTTTAAGAGAATCCCCCACTCCTCCGCGTGGCCGGCAGGGGGCGCAGCCAGACCGCGCCATGTCCTCGCGGTGGCTGCGCCGGGGGGGGGATAGAGGCACAGCGGGGGGAATCAAACACATTTTCTCTGCCAGTGTTCCTTTTATGCGGACTGGGCGCAGATTTCGTTTCGCCTCTCCTCCTCCACGAGTCCTCGCGTCGGAACCGCACAAAGTCCGCGGCCGCAGACACGCAAACTGACCGCGCGTGATTCCCAAATAGAAACGAACATCTTTGTTGCTGATTTCATGCAGATTCAACCCTTCGCGGGAGTGAATCCTATATATTGACGTCCCGTATACATACTATCAAATCGGGATCAGTCCACGTGAATTAATTTATAGTGAAAATACATAATGCTGTATTTGCTGCGGGTCTATCCCCCCCCCTCCTCCTCCTCCTCCTCCTCCTCCACCCGGAGCCCACTGAAGCACCCATAGAGCCATAGAGGTCCCCCGGGTCACACTTTGAGAAGCGTTTTTCTAACAGAGCCCTGAACACCAGCACGCAGCGCTGCTTGGTCGTGGCGACGCGTAAAGACCCGCCGCGGGGCCCTGAACGCAGCAGCTCCGGTGACCCGCTTCGTTCGTTGCGCGCTCGCTGCCTTTCCAACGCGCGCGCGCGGCGGCTCAATTAGCGGCCGACAAAGTCAACGAAATCTCCGCGAGGGGGGGAAAAAAAGGAGAGCGGCGTTATGTAAGCGCCCTGCACCGAGGAGAAACCAGCCCAGCGGACTCCGGCGGACTGTGGAGCGGCTTTAGGATGTGGTGGAGGAAAAGCAGCCCATTAACGCACCTTTAATTAGAATCATTTGAACGCGCCATTCGGCTGACAGTAAAACCTGTGAGGGGACACTAAAGAATAGGCTAGACCGGCACGTTGGCACGTGGCACGAAGACGTGCACTTTAATCTGAGGAGATGGAAAAATAAAATGAAGTTTGCAGTTGTTCGTGTGATGAGCGGAGGCTGGAGGTCACTGGGGTATAGTGCAAAGTAAAACAGGGCGAGGAGCACACGTCTACTGCACTGGTTACCTATTGACAGTAGAATTGATTTTAAGATTCTTTTAATCACTAACAGAGCCTTACATGGGCTCTGTATCTCTATATCTCCGAACTATTGTGTCCCCTTGCCGCAGGGAGATCATTGACAGCTCTCAGGTCTTCTGATAAAGGCCTGTTGGTCGTCCCGAAAACTAGATTAAAAGTAAAGGGGAGACCCAGCATTTGCCAGCACTTTGAGTAGTGAGGAGTGCACATGCTTGTGCAGTTTGTATTTTAAGACTTTAGTATTTTTTATCATGGTCTTCTCTCAAATCAGCATATTTTCTATCTGTGTGTGTGTGTGTTGGTTTGTGTAATGGGTGTGAAAATGTAACTGTTCTAAAATACTTTAAATAATATGTAGGTGAAACTGTTTGCATGTGTATAATTATGTTTAGGTATGTGTATGTATTTAAATTTATATGTGTATGTGGGCACGCTACAGCTAAAGTTTACCTTACCATACGTAATCTGAGCAGAAAGTAGCTGAGACATTTTAAATTAAAAATAAAGCTTTCAGGACTGCTTCTCCCCAAAACAGACCTGTGCTTGCCTCTGATCACGTCCTCCTTACTAACCTGCTGTTGGTTTTCCTGTGGAATATCAACCCCTTATCCCCTGTCTTTGCCTTAATCGAATCGAACTATAGTTTACTACATTAAACCCGAGGATGGTCTCACCAGACCTCATCTTCCTCAGCAATATCAACTGATGACCCATGAAACAGCTTGAATGCTTTTTTTTTTTACTTTTCAATAGATTCATGTTTTAAAAATAAGTCTCCACGCAAGAGTTTCTGAGAGCCAACATTAAATGCAGGATACATGAATCCTCGTGACACTCACTCTGTAACAAAGACAAAATAATTTCATTCAGATAAATTATTTGTAACACTTGTAAATCAAGTCAGGTTTGCTAAAATAAAGAAATGAAAAGGTGCAGGTGTGATCACAGAGGTCTCCTATTGAACAACCTCACGGCACTCTGAGTATTTCTAAACTGCAGTTGCACTTGTGATGCAGTTAATTTATCAGCTTTGTTCATATTTGAAATGGATGCAGTCAAACCTGTTTCTGGAAGTAGTCCGGGCCCAGAGAAGCGAGCGCTGCTTCATGTTGCCCAAACACAAATGAAACAAGATAAGCAGATTAGGCAGTCATGGCAGCCTGTTTCCACGAGAGAGAGAGAAAAGAGAGACAACTCCATCCTCAATCAACACAAAAATAAATACAAATAAAACATAAGCGTAATATAATATTACATAATGGGAAATGACAGAAGAAGCAGCTGTTTGAATCTATTTTTTTTGCTTTATTCTATTCTAGTCTATTCACAAATACATATATTTCAGTAAACTAGGGGTTATACTTTGTATTCCAAGCAGCAGATTATTGTGTCTGTGCAGTAGTTTGGAAATGTAATCTGTAAGACATAGCTTTCATCTTTCCATCTACACTTAACAGTGAACAACTAACTGCATATTTTGAAAGACCTGACTCAAAGAAAGCATGTATTCATATAAAAATATCATGAAGTCCAGTGTCTCAATATTAATACATGATCACGTGATAATCACACATGAATTAACACGTCACCCAATCAGCTGAATCAAGTGGACAAACCTCCTCAGACCTGATGATCCGCTCAAACAGTACCTGATTCTTCTCTTGTCAAAGGGACTTAGGACTGCAGCGCTGGCGTTCCCCCCAAACTCTTACGCCTCTGGCCCTTGCTCAGTGCATGCACAAATTCATTTACAAGCTGCTCAGCCGCAAATCCATAAAGGAGGCCTGGAAAACGCAGGACACATTTCTAGGGTCGTGATAAACCGAAAGTAAGTGGCAGCTCTTGGAGAAAGGTCACAGAATGAATGAATGACTGGGTCTGCAGAAAGGTAAAAAAATATGATTTTAAGTTCATTAAGTAATGGGTAATAAGGCTAGGGAGCAGGTTAAGTGATCACATTGGTGGTTTAATGGGTCTATTAGAACGCACAAGTTAATCATGCATTTATTACACCCTAAAGCTTTATAAAAGAAGGAGTGGCGCACACATGACTGGAGTCACCGCTGTGCTTAAAACATACAAGTTAAACATCCTTATTTAAAAGCTAACCGCTCTGTGGCAGGGGAGGAGAAGGAGCTCTGCTGGGCTCAGATTACTCTCCAAACAAGCCTCAATCAGGCCAAATAATTAACCAGGATCCACTGTAACACGCAGATCTTATCAGAGCTGGATCACCAGAAGCTGTGTCTTTGACAACAACGGCCAGAGAGGGGGGGGGGGGAAAGAAACGCATAAGAAAATTTGTTTATGAGGATATTATACAACTAATATCACAAAAACCATTTGTGGATCAAGAAAACAGATTAGTGGACTAAAGAAACACCAGGAAATAAAATGTCAGAAATCAACAAATAGCCAAATTAGATATCACATAACACTTAGAAAAAACCCACAAAGTACGATTAAGTCACTATAAAGTGACAATTCACTATTGAGAATATCACTTTGTCAGTCTTAATGCAAATATGAAAAAATAAAAGTAAGATCATCGGAAACTCATTATAACATTGTTAGCAATACCACACAAGATGCATTGAAAAAGAATACAATTTAATATCATCTATAATTCACCCTTGAGTAGGACTACAGATGCAGCTAAATAATTTTTAAAGGAAAGTTCAACTCATTTTTGATTCCAAGTTGACAAACCCTTTCCAACTACCCCATGAAACAAGGCCTAAATAAGGAGTCTTGAGTCCCCGGCATGCCCCTTTGTCCCGGGTCCTGACTTCCCGACATGAAGGAGAGGGTGAGAAACGTTGGCTGAAACCTTATCTGGCAAAGGCCCAGACAGCCTTAAGAAAAAGTGTCCTATTATATTTCTCACCCACCTAATTTAAGATACTTCACGTGAAGAGGAGAAGAAAGGAAGCTCATACGCTCAAATCTGGTTTTGACACATCGTGTCTCCTGCCTGCGTGCCCTGCAGCAAAGCAGTGAGCTGCGTTTTTCATCTGTCTGACGTTTGACATATAGCCCTAACTCCCCAAGAAGGGCTGTAAGTAAGAGTATCTGTCGACTTAGGCAGGGACAATGGCGCTGACATCGTAATCAATAATCAACAAGCTGTGGCCTGAATGCATGTAGGCCACGGCAGATATCCAGCTCATCTTTATTATGGATTGCTTTGTGTTTTGTATGTTATTAATACAAATGACACACATTTTGGATTGTTTGTGTCCCTGTATCAGTGTGGTGGCAGCAGTGGAGAGGGTTCTCTGTTGTGTGTGTGTGTGTGTGTGTGTGTGTGTGTGTGTGTGTGTGTGTGGCTTTTATCCCCAATCCAGCCTGGGCTTCTTGTCCTAACTCCCTGGTATGAGGGGTCAAAGGTCACCACCGCTTGTGGCCGTGTTCAAATCCCCCTATAGTGTGTAATGTTCTCAACATTAGAAAGGGAACTGGTGCCCTGATTTCAGTTTTCAGGCCGTGGAACATTTTAATCAGCTGATAAAAAGGATAAACGCACAGGAGTCATGTAATCTTGTGCACTACATGACTGCAAGCATTTTATATAGCTGCCAATATCAGATGTGTCCAAACAGACTGCGAAATATGCATTTAAATCTGTCACAATTATCATAGTTGAATTCTTTGTACACAGTTCTATGGCAGGCATTTTCTTGTTTACTCTTCTTTTTAACATCTTTTAGGTCGACCTCTAAAAACCAGTGCAATTAACTGTTTCAGAGCAAATATATCTAGTGAAAGCCAAAGAGGTAATGCATAAATAATATATAAATCAATGTGAAGGTATACCTTCAAATGCAAACAATGTGTCCATGTCGAAAACAAGGTGTTTCTACCAGAACTTACAACAAAGAAACCACTATGAGATTCGTGTGTGTGTGTGTGTGTGTGTGTGTGTGTGTGTGTGTGTGTGTGGGTGTGTGTGTGTGTGTGTATGTGTGTGTGTGTGTGTGTGTGTGTGTGTGTGTGTGTGTGTGTGTGTGTGTGTGTGTGTGGAGGAGGGGTTCAGTATATAGTATTGATTTCAATACAACTTACAAGAACTTTAAGAAAA